>JAAXCT010001848.1:0-120386 GCA_012490785.1 Eragrostis nindensis
CTTCTATTGTGATGATGACTATTCAAGTGCTAGTGATGATGAGCCGGAGCCTATCAAGGATATCACATGAAGAAAGAAGTCTTGCCATCCCTCTTTGAAGACTACTACAACCTGTATGAGCCGGATCTTGCCGATCGGCCTCACTATCACCTCTTCGACATGTATGATGTGTTCTATAGGGAAGATGGAGAGTCTTGGCTTGATTGTTGGAAGAGACTTCTTGTGTTGGTGGCTAGAGTGAACTCTTTTGAAGAGAAGACAAGATTAGTGATGAACACGCTATTCACACCGTGATCTCTATGCTACCATACAATAGGAAGGTCCACATTCTAAATGATCTCAATGATGATATTAGTGGTATGACTCTCAAGGACATGATCTTGATGGCACTATCCTATGAAATCAACTCTACAACATTCTTGAACACTTCAATGCTAGTGGAGATGTGGGAAGGTTTCAAGGTCTTCAACTTTGGAACTCATGTCACACACATGGGTGTTGATCGGACCATGTGGAGAACAATGGAGTCACCAAGGCAATGATTGACGCCTTGGATGCATTGGCCTTGGACTTTCTCAATGGAGTTCCTATGGCCTACATCAAGAGCAAGCAAGAGTAAATGATATGTCAATTGATTCTCATGATACTAACACTCCTCTTTGCTTGATGGCTACTTCCAAGGTGAACTACAAGATTGGTGCAAACATTGAGTGTTGGATAGTGGGTGCACTCAACACATGACCGGTACTTCATCCATCTTCACCAACTTGGAAGAAAATGAAGATCATGACAAGGTCACATTTGGGGACAACTCCAAGCACAAAGGTGATGAACCCGTGGAAGAAGCTTTGGAGAACATGCCTATTGGTGAAGTTATTCCTCGTGAAGATGAACCTCCGACACCTCCTCCAACAACTTCATCAAGCGGACTTTCTACGAGCACATCTCAAGTGAATCCAAGCTCTCCCTCAAGTGAACAACATCAAGCACCTTCAAGTGAACCGCAACAAGCATCTTCGAGTCAAGCTACTCCAAGCGAACCGCAACAAGCATCTTCGGTCAAGCTACTCCAAATGAACCGCAACAAGCGCCATCAAGTCCATCTCATGCATCTACGAGTCAAGCATCACCGAGAAATCAAGAACAAGCACAATCTACTTCAACTCAAGATGATGGCTCGGGTTCACCTCTTCGACAACAAGACACTCACATCTCTAGGGAGCAAGCCGCAAGAGATGCGCAAGATACTTCGCCGGCTCCTCCTCCTCCTCGACAAGAACCTTCAAGGAAGCACAAACCCATTGCTCGGGATCATTCACGTGATCTCATCATTGGGAGTCCTTCTCAAGGGATAAAGACTAGGAGAAGTCAATATAAACCTAATTATGTTGATGAAGCTAACATTGTTGAGAATTTCTCTTTTGTCTCTACCCTAGAGCCGAAGACGATCGAGGAAGCTTTGAAAGATCACAAGTGGGTGCTATCCATGCAAGAGGAGCTCAACAACTTCAAGAGGAATGATGTTTGGAAGTTGGTGAAGCGGCCCAAGCGATCCAATGTCATTGGCGCTAAGTGGGTTTCAAGAACAAGCAAGATGAGAAGGGAGCAATCGTGAGGAACAAGGCAAGACTTGTGGCGAAGGGCTACTCTCAAGTTGAAGGCGTCGATTTTGACGAGACTTTCGCCCCCGTCGCTCGTCTTGAGGCTATAAGAACACTTCTTGCTTATGCTTCTCATTTTGATTTTAAACTTCACCAAATGGATGTGAAAAGTGCATTTCTCAATGGACTAATCAATGAAGAAGTTTATGTAGAGCAACCTCCCGGCTTCGAGGACCCCGAGCATCCGGACCATGTGTACAAGCTCAAGAAGGCTCTCTACGGACTCAAACAAGCACCAAGAGCATGGTATGAACGACTTCGAGATCATCTCATCACCAAGGGCTACAAGATCGGTAGTATCGACAACACTCTCTTTACTAAGCATATTGGTGATGATCTCTTTGTTTGTCAAATCTATGTTGATGATATCATCTATGGCTCCACTAACGAAATCTATAATGATGAGTTCCGTGCTCTTATGAAGAAAGAGTTTGAGATGTCCATGATAGGTGAACTTCATGTCTTCCTGGTTTTCAAGTCAAACAAATGAAGGAGGGCACGTTCATCTACCAAGAGAAGTACACTCGGGATCTTCTTAAGAGATTCGGCATGGAAGACTCCAAGCCCTACGACACACCTATGGCTACAAGTGTCCCTCTTGATGTGGATGTAAAAGGTATACCGGTGGATCCTAAACTCTATCGTTCTATGATTGGTTCACTTCTTTACCTTACCGCATCTAGACCTGATATCATGTTTAGTGTGTGCCTTTGTGCTCGTTATCAAGCTAACCCCAAGGAGTCCCATATGAGTGCCGTGAAAAGAATTCTTAGGTACATCAAGAGTACTCCTACAATGGGCCTATGGTATCCAAAAGGCTCGGACTTTGGACTTGTTGGCTATGCGGACTCGGATTTCGCCGGATGCAAAGTGAGTAGAAAGAGTACCTCCGGTGGATGCCAATTTCTTGGACAATCACTCATCTCATGGAGTTCCAAGAAACAAAATTGTGTGGCTATCTCTACGGCGGAGGCGGAATATTTGGCGGCCGGTGCTTGTTGTGCTCAACTTTTATACATGAAGCAAACCCTATTGGACTATGGATTATCTTATGGGCAAGTACCTCTCTATTGTGATAGCGAAAGTGCTATCAATATGGCTCTCAACAAGGGTGATCACGGCCATGCCAAGCATATTGAAGTCAAGCATCATTTCATTCGAGATCATGTGGCCAAGAAGGATATTGAATTGATTGGTGTTCGGACTCATGAACAATTGGCGGACATCTTCACCAAGCCACTTGACAAGAAGACCTTTTGTAAGCTCGGGGAGAACTTAATGTTCTCGACCTCTCCGACTTCACTTGATATCCTTGAGCTTACATATGTATATATGTATATATACTTTGCTTGTTTTTGTTTGTGTTGTTGTTTTTTGTGTTTCTTGTTTTGTAGGACCGACGACTAACCTTCTTGAGATAGCAATGAGCATGGGTTAAGCTTGGGATTGGTGGCACTTGGCTCCCGAGGCTTTGAAGAATGGCTCGTTGTGATCAAGCTCATGAAGGGCTCAAACTTGTTGTTGGTAACTTCGCTCTTAGCTTTCTCTTGTTTTACCCTTATAGCATCATGCATTGTACACTTATCATTCCTTGCATTCGCATCATGCATATTGCATAAGTGTCTCGGCGCCGAGCACCCATCTAGGGGGAGTTGCTTATTCACAATTGAGTATATGACCTCCTATGATGAATTCATAGCAATGCTATATGAGCTTCATGCCCATTGAACCAGATTTTTGAGCTCCAAGGTTAAATCCACTTGCGCGGCTCAAAGTCTAAGGGTTCATACATTTCCATCATCATCAACTAACCCCTATGTATTTCAAGACAATATTCTTTTGAGAATGTGTGTAGGGATAATTGTTGGAGATGGAGAATCACGGATCAAGAGGGAGTTTCACGCCAAATCAAGTAACTCATTTTCCCACTCGCCCCATATATTTACACTAACCTTTTCTTCCCTTGGAAGATTTCTTTTTGGGTGATAGATGCCAAAGGGGGAGAAGAGTTGGGCTTAATGATCGAGCAAGAATATGGGGGAGAAGAGTTCGAGGGAGAAGAGTACGGGGAAGAAGAGTTCGGACTTACAATAAGTTGGAAGATGCCACCTCAAGGGGGAGTTTGTACAAATGAAGATCAAGTGATCAAGTCGATCGATCTTTACACAATCTTGAGGTGATGAAGAAGAGCTATGCCGTCTCAAGGGGGAGTGTGTGCGAATGAAGATCAAGTGATCAAGATGATCGATCTTCACACAATCTTGAGATTGGTGCACGTGTCAAGGGGGAGCGGAATTCTACAAAGTAAGTATGAAGGTAAACCCCTTGCAACTTTTGCTTGTCATAGCTCCATGTGCTTTCTTTCACTTGTGATATGAGTTTTTGCTCTAACTTGTGACTTCTTTTGAGCTATGACTTGCCTCGACCTAATCAACAAGGTAACTATCTCTCTATCATATACTTGTTGTTTAGTGTCTTGATCGAGTTGCGCTTTTAACTTGGCTTTTGTCATTACATTCTTTATCTTCTCGATCATTTTTATCATGGTTGTCATCCATCACCAAAAAGGGGGAGATTGTAAGCTTCATGACCATTGGAGCTAGGGAAACCCCAAGGTATGAATGTTTTGGTGATAGGATGAGAACCATGAATGTGACTAATACTCTTTGTGAGATCTTATAGGTCACATATGAAGAAAGCTCCGTCCGTTGGTGGTGAACGCCAACACACCATGAACTTAATTGACAAGGATGATTGGTTGCCTTCATCTACACAAGAACGGACTTGATGGAGTCGCGGAGAAGACATGGATCAAGGCTAAGGACATGCTAGATCCAAGCGAGTGTTGCTTGGTTAGATGTTAGCTTGAGTCCATAGGAAAAACCGGACTATCAAGAGGGTTCGAGGTGGTTCTCTTAGTACACACTAGTTATAGAGATCATTGGATGCATGGTGAGTCTCTCAGGGGCTAGGGTGGCAGAAGAGAGTTGAAGGAACCAAGAAGATCAAGTCTTGAAGAAGAAGATCAAGAAGAAGATCGAAGCTGCAAAGGCAGAAGAGACCGGACAGTACGGTCAAAGAGACCGTACAATACGGTCTACAGAGGAAATCCAGACAGAGAAGCTCAAGTTTCTGGAAGTTGAAGAATAGAGACCGGACAGCGGACCGGACAGTACGGTCCTAGGGACCGGACAGTACGGTCTCTATTGGGTATTCCAGACAGAGAAGCTGAAGTTTCTGGAAGTCGAAGAATGAAGACCGGACAGTTTGATCGTACAATACGGTCGAGGACCGGACAGTACGGTCTTACAGGAGAAGAGCAACAGAGAAGGAGAAGTTTCTGTTGGCTGATGAAGAATGGAGACCGGACAATACGGTCCTAGGGACCGTACAATACGGTCTGGTTTGAGATGAAGGTCAGCACTCCCTGGATGCCGGTCTGGTGAAGACCGGACAATACGGTCAGATGGAGACCGGACAGTACGGTCCTATTGTACGGTCATCACGCAGACTGGGCACTTTTGGACAACGGCTAGTTTGAGGTTGGAGGCCTATATATAGTCGGTTGTTTACCTCTTTGAGGTGCTCTTGGACCCAGGAAAGAGGGGAGGTGCTGCCAAGAAGCCAAGAGGAAGAAGTGTGAAGCACTTGAGAGGGATTTGGAGTGATCCTAGTGCTTGAGAGAGTAGCAAGTTGCATCCTTTGATCTCTAGGCTAGTGTGGGCTTGAGAGAGTCATCTAGGGCTGTTACTCTTGGTCTATGGCAAGGCCTAGACCGGTTAGGCGTCGGTGTTGAGCTGTCCAAGGAGATTGTGGAAGTCGACACAAGTTTGTACACGGTCTTGGAGCTTCCCGTGCGAAAGAAGCATCACTAGTGGAGCGCCCTTTGGCACGCATCAAGTGCGGAGCCTTACCTCCGGAAGAGTACCCGGGATCGAGCCCGGCGGGACGTGCCCGCGACTTCACTCGGAGGGTGAAGTGTGCTCTAGGAGGGATCGCCATCGAGCGGAGGGACGGGGTCGAGACTCCGGCGGGAGTGACCCAACGTGGAGTAGGGGAAGGCGCCATCCTTCCGAGACCACGGGAAAACATCATGAGCATTCTCTATCCCTTCTCCTTTACTACTCGCATTTACTTATCGCACTTCATATGATTGCTTGTAGTACTTGAGTTGTGCTCATATCTTGCTTGTGTGTTTACCTTGGTACCTACTAGCTTCACTAGGTTTGCTTGATTGCCTTGCTCGTGTGCTTACTTGTTATAGCCTATCTAATAGCTCAAAGGACTCTACTTAGTGTGCCTAGTATCTTGGTTGCCTTGTCTCTAGTTATCTTGTTCTTTGCCTTGCCTAGCTTAAGTCTTCCGCTATCTATCTATCTTGTGCTAGGTTGCTAGTGTGGTGTGATTGTGTTATCTATATGCACTAGCTTAATAGGTTAAGGATACTCCTTAGTGTGCTTTACCTTGTTACTAGAACTACTCGCTAGGAGTTGCTTGGGTGTAAGTGTTTTGGAAATAGATTCTAGAGTGCACCGATTCATCCCCCCCCCCCCCCCCTCTCTCTCTCACGATCCTTACAACAGCCGGAGGCAGCGCGCGGCGGCCGGCGACGACTGGCGGCGCGGGAGGCGGCGGAGATCGCCTGAGAAGGCCGAGACGGCGCTCCGGTGGCTCATCCTCGCCGAGATCTGGACCGGGAGCGAGAGGATGGAGTGGGGAGCTCACCACGGTGGCTTGTTGACGACGAGGCGCGGCGGAGGAGGCTAGCGACGAGAAGGGGCCGAGCTCGACAGTGGAGCTCGATGGAGCTCTGTTCCGGTGCCCTTCGCGCGGTGCTGAGCAGTGCGAGAGGGGCGCGGGAGTGTGGTGGAGCCAGTGGGGAACAGAGGAGGGTGAGCGCGTCAACGAGGCGACGAAACGGCCGAGTCGAGCTCCTCTCGGCTCTAATGGCGACGCGACGCGAGATTTAGGGTTAGGGTTCGGGAGAAAGGAGAGAGCGGCGCAGAGAGAGGGCGGAGTGGCTTAAATAGGCGGAGGAGGGGGAGAAGCTTCGAGGCTAAGGTTTTAGGCGGTCTTATCCGGTCAGACGACGGCGGCGACCTCCTGTTGAGGTCAACAATGGCGGTGGCCTTATCCTCTCGGGTCCGCGCGAAGTCAAGCTTGCGGCGCTGCCCCGTACAAGCGCTGACGTCGCGCGGGCATGGCTACAGGACGGAAGAGAGCGACCGGGGAGAGAGAGGGAGGGAGGAGAGATAAGGGCGACGGCGAGAGAAGCCGCGGTGGCGGCTGAGCTGGAGGTAGGAGATGATGGCGCGGCACGGGCTGGGCCAGGCCGAAGCGGGCCATGCTGGGCCGGAGGGAAAAGAAGAAAGAGAGGCCCGCGGCGGGGAAAAAGGAAGGGGTAAAAGGGAAGGTGGGCTGGGCCGGCAAGAGGAGAAAGAAAAGAGAGGAGGAAAGGGAGAGGGCCGGCTGGACTGAAAAGAGAAAGGGATTCGGGCCCAGAGGAAATAGAGAGAGAAGAATTGGTTTATCTTTTCTGGAACTTTTGGGGAACTTCAAATTTGAATGGAATTCAAATTTGAAAAAGGATCAATTATAACAAACAATCCAAATAAAAACAGCGAACCCAAAAATGCATATGGTGATATTTGTGCAAGTTTCAAATTCAGAATTTTAAATTCAAGATGAATTCTCTAGGGTTTAACATACAATTATTTTAATTTGTTGTAAATTTGAAAAGTTCAAATTTTTAGTGGTCTTTAACGAAGGCAAACACTCGAGCACATGTTTTATATTTCAAAATTTCCATATTCTACAAAGTTCAAATTATTTAGTTAATTTTATTTTGAAAATTCATGGCAAAGATAAGATTTAGACAAAAATTTAAATTTTGAGTGATTTTTATTCCTTTTCAATTTTGATTCGAAATTTGGGGTGTTACAGATCTACCCCACTTAAAAGGAATCTCGTCCTCGAGATTCGAACGATCTTCTGGATGGTGCAGAACTTGTCTTGTGTCTTCTTGCTTGACGGTGGTAACATACAAAATTTGTCGGAGGCTTCTTGATTTTGCAAGCCTTGATAGTAGATTCTCTCTATCCTTGTGATCCTTGGCACTGCGGATCGATGTATCGAAGTACTTTCTCTTCAAGGTTGTATGGGGGTACTACCCCACTTAAAAGGATCTAATTTGGGTTTCCAAAGATAACGATTCATTGTTGCTCTGCTTATCTTATCCAAAGAATTTAGGTTTTTCTTACTATTCCGTGGATCGCTTTATCCAATGCCTTTATTTCCAAGTTATCCTCAATGGTCGGTGTATTAAGTCTCTTATCCAGCTTTGGAGGTAAAATCTTTTCCATTGGTGTAGCTTGAGGTTCGTTCTTTTCTGAGTCATGATTTCCACCAGAAAACATTGGAACATACAAAACCATCTATCCATGTTATTGATTATCCAATCTTACTGTGTTCTCACTTATAGAACTTGGCAGCACTTCCAATCCATCAGGTAGGAGATTCCAAGATATAGTGGGTGGACTACCCCACTTAAAAGGGTTTATCTTAGGGAGTTTCATCTTAACATCTTCGAATCCGAAAGAGAAGGGTTACAGGGTTTCTTTTGCAAATCATGCATTGTCGCATCTTGCAGTTCACTGAATAGGTATTAAACATCATCATTTCATCATATCTTATTCCATAAACCCGTTTACATAGTGGTTCACTACAAACATTTAAGGTTTTCCAAGTACAAACGTGACAAGCACAGATTCTACTACTATTCCAGTGACTTACTCCTTCCAGATAGAGATTTGTGGTATCTTGTGATCATCTTCAAAGGTCATTGAGGTGGGGAGCTTCGGTTGAATTGGTATGAGTGTCAATGCTGTATTGGTTGGCTTGAGGACAGTCTGCTATGTAGTGTCCTTTCTGCTTGCACAAATAACATTTCCGATGTCCTCGTGGGGCTTTCATACCATTTCCTGATTGTTGGTTCATGTCCTTCGCATGATGAGTAGCCGGGTTTTTACCATAAGACGAGGATCCGAGGGGCTTCTTGTGCCTTGCTTTCTGATATCGTCGCCTTCTGCGATGATTTCTTTTCAGGTTCCGAGATTCTTCTTTCTGTTTGAGCCTATGCACATTGATATTTTGCTCTTGATCCACAACGATATTTTGTTCTTCGTCCATAACGATATTTTGTGCCTTATCTACAACGATTTCCTGTTCTTTGTCTTTTTCCCATTTTGACCAAGCATCTTCAAGTAATATAGTTCGGTTCATCAGAGTATTGAAATCTGGGTAAACATGGGTGACCAGCTGAACATTCAGTCTATGGTTAAGTCCTTTCCGAAAGCAATCTTGCTTTTTCTTATCAGTCGATACTTCTTCTGGAGCATAGCGAGAAAGCTTCATGAACTTGCGAGTATACTCCTGCACTGTCATAGCACCTTGTTTCAGGGAACGAAATTCATCCGCTTTCATTTCCATAATTCCTTCAGGGATATGATGGTCACGGAATGCATGCTGAAATTCTTCCCAGCTGATGGTGTCTGGTTCTGCTTTTGCTTCAAGGAAATTATCCCACCATTCAGTAGCTGCTCCGATTAGTTGATGTGATGCGAACATTACCTTTTCATGATCATTAGCATTGACAACATTGAGCTTCTTATCAATGTCCCTGAGCCAGTCATCAGCTGTCAATGGGTCATCATCTGTGTTGTCGTAGACAGGTGGTCTGAGTTTCATAAATTCTACTATCTTAGAGCTGATCCCATGTTTGTTCTGTTGTTCTTGCGAAAGAACTTGCAACAGTTGGGCTTGCATGGCCATTACTTCTGCGAAGTTGACTGCTGGTGCTTCAGGAGTCTCGTTACTACCTTGGTTGTTATTACCTTCGGTCTCTTGGTTGTTTCCTTCTTCGTCGTTGTGACCTGTCTCAGCTTCCAGGCTATGGGAATTGGAGGATCTTCTTTTACTTGCTTTATGATATTGTTGAGTGATTTGCTTCTTCCTTTTGTTGGTTCCATTCTTGTAGTTCGTCCCGTAGGATCGAGATCTTCTGTTGCTTTTGCATTGTACTCTTGACGAGTCTGAACTCGGGCGGACTTCTTTGGCGGCATCCTGGTTTCACCCGCAGGGATTTAGGCAGTGGTTAGGGAAAATAATTTTGGTCTTAAGCTGTTGTTAAGCTGCTGTTCTAGTTATTTTGCTGTTTTATTGTTATCATTCCAATTAGTTCTATTAAAAGCACACAATCATAGAAGAATAAAGAAGCAAAATCAACAAAATCATCGAATCACACAAACAACGTGATTTATTTGTTGTGGTCTCATGTGTGAGCGTACTAAGAACGAGGTTTCAAGGCTTAAAGGTAGGATGACTATCGATTTCTGATTGTCCCCAAAACTCGACCAATAGTTCGTTGATCAAAAAGAGAATCGAGTGGGTCATATGACTTAGTCGGATAAAGAAAAACCCTGTTGCATTTGGAGGTGTTTCGTTGACCTGATGTTGAGAGTTATCCCGGCACATGCAACCATGGTCATTGCGTTCATCTAGGGTTGGGATCTCAAATTTACATTCTTGCTTCTGGGGATTTCCACTTTTGTCCTTTTGCTTCTCATGGCTGAATCTTGTAACTTTTATCGTTTTCTTGATCCATCCGTGCTCCTTCCAAATTGTCCAACCTTTCAAGTACACTTGCGATGATAGAATGTGACATCTGTGATGTGTCATCCTTGTTATTCCAAACTTCTTGCTCTTGACGCTTTCCCTTTACTGTAAATTGATTCTTTGTAGATGTGCAGAGGCTGAGATACTTCATTCTTCATGTTGGTCTCTACAGCTCTTGCTTCATTGATGGGTTCATAGAAGGGGCAGCCAACGACTTATGTCCGGAGTTGTGACACCGGCAGTAAACCTGGTATGATCTCTTCTCTACTTCTGTAGTCACGTAGTCCTGGTTGTCTCCCAGGTTGAAATTTTCCTGTGCCGACATGTCGAGTTGAGGAGAGACTTCTGTGGTTGGTCGGGAGAAGAACAAGAGATTTTGAAAAGATGGGGAAGAGGTACTATGGAAGATTTTGTAACTAGTTTTGAAAATAGTCATTTTCGAACGTAACAAATCCTAGGTTTTCGTTCTACGGTCAAGTAATGCTCTGATACCACTCTGTCAGACCCCATTTCTGGAATCTACTGTGCATCCTGTATCAGTCCCTGGATCAGTAGCTGATACGCACAAGAACACAGATATGATAATCAAAAGCATACTTCGAATAGGTAAATAAGTAAGATACCTGATATAAGACCCTTAGTGGCGGTACGACAAGGATTCAAACTATCCAAGTCAATACGACCAACTAACGGTGAAGCAGACAGCGGAAAACATGGCCCAACGCCACAAGCAAACTTGAGAAGCAGAACTGAAAACCCAATCGTCGTCGTTCTCTACGAAGTCTTCTCCTACTAAACCAACAATTGCAAACACGTGAGTACATAAAGTACTCAGCAAGCCCTACACTACACAAGGGTATATATATATGCATATTTGGTCTTAGCAAGGAATAGGCGGTATGGTTCATTTGCAGCAAGCGACTTTTATGCAAGGTTCACTAAAGCATATGAAGGAATTCTTAGATAAAACAGAGAAGTACTGTCAATATTTTAGTTGGTTGGCCCTGGGGGAGTATGAGGCATTCCCGCCAGTTCCCAAGTTTTAGTTGGGCCTTCTGACCTCAATGGTCATACCGACCCGGCATCCATGCCATCACTTCCAAAACACGAGCAGACTACTGCTCACTCACACTTCAAGGAATCAGAGGTGGCTAATCATATCGAGCTCAACATAGATGTGTCATATGCCGTGACAACGTCCATCCGGATGAATTTTACACTCTGCAGAGGTTGTACATCTTTTCCCACGGGCTATGCACTCTTGTACGGAGAGTAACATAACGCTCAATCCATCTTCTCCGAGTACCACACACAATGCCACCTACGAACCAACCCAGGGGCTTCTCATGAGACTACAATAGTCATCATGCAGACCCACTGCACTTTGATGTGCGGATCACAGGCCAGATCTCCTAAGCAATACAAACTCCGGAGTCTTCTCCTGGTTGCCCGTTTGCGCTACTGCCCTCCAGGTGGATCAAAGTGGTAGGCACCAAGAAGGTAGGGTAAGTCCTTCCCATACAGGTTCCGTGGTAGTACGAGAATCATCTTGTTAAAGGTTGAATGAACCGGTCCTTATGTGGCCGGGCAAGCGCCATGTCTCCCACACTAGGGGACTATTACACAATCCATCACGCCATCAATCACTTACTAATGGCCTTGCCCGCAATCCAACCATCCCATCACTGTCTCCATCATTATCACCTAACACGGTTGTTCTACTCCCAATCCCATATATCACGCACACCACCAAACTCATTTCACGCATTTGTAAAAGTATATAAGTGAGTAAGGTGTGGCAATGTAGTAACATTGCGAGGGGTCCTAAGCATTCTAGTAGCAAGGTAAAAGCGCCATCATAGAAATGATGGGACTATCCTATGGTTATCAAGGTGACAGGTAAACAATGGTAAACAAGGATTAAGATATCAATGCCCAAGTAACAGACATCAATATCAATAAGCAAGTAGGACCATAACTACACAATCAGTAAAATAACAAGTAATGCATAGTACGAGAACGGCCATATAGGTGCATTGCGAAAAACAGTAGGTTCAATCATGATCAAGGAGAAGTAGAGCTTGCCTGAAAACGCTATCCTAATCTTCCGATTCTGGATCTTCAAGCTCTTCGGTCGAGGTTGATATCTTCAAGTCATGCATCGAAGCTTGTATCTTTCGGTCGTCCTTGGCTTCTATTCTTCGGCTCGTCTTTGATGATTGGATCTTTCTTGAATTCGTCTGGCTCTTCCTTGAACCTTGCGTAAGCTAGCGCATGGAAACAATACGTATAAACAACTACCGTAAAAGAAATAAGATCGAAAAGAACCGAATAAGATCCAATTAACTCCAATAAGAATCGATAAAATTCCAAGAAAAATGGCTATGTTTATGCAATGCATATTTATTTATGAAAGATTATTTACTGCAAGTTTTATTCATGGCCTTATGAGGGCCATATTCACCTAGACAAACTATTAATTATCTAAGTTCTCTTAAAAGAGAAAAGGTGCAGGGTTTGGCATGAAACTCTATTTACTGAAGCCTTAGAGTGAGGATGATGAGATGCACATGCTGCATTGATGGTGATTGCGTGCATATCTATTATATAAACTCTGAGTTATTTCTTATTAAAGAACATGAGTAGTTTTGAAGAGAGGATATGCGAATGCAGATATGTATATACATTTAGACATGCATGCATGCAGTATGGGTTACACAACCTATTGTTTAAAGATTATATTTTATTTGCAAGCATTGATGAGTTTATTAGCATAACTAAAGTTATTCATTTAAATCTATTATGGTTACATGCATATATTAAAGTACTTGTGCAGCTTATACTTATGCATGCAATGCTGTATGCAACATGCAATATGTTACAGAATTATTTAGCAAATAAACTTTATTTTATCAACAGATGATCCTACTAGATTAAAGCTGTTGTTTATTTAAAAGATAAAGATTTGCATAAGATTTAATGCATGATGGTGCAAAGCTACATGCTGAAGTCATGACATGCATTTACAAAGTAATTAAATAAATGATGAGAGGATAACCTCAAATAACAGCGAATGAAATACCAATAAAATTCTCAAATAACTGACGCCAAATAAAAGAGGTGAATAGATCAATAGACTAGATAAACAGCGAGGACAACATTGGATTAGGTTTGATTAAGCGATAACTGAGCCAGGCTAGGGTTAAAGCTAGGTCGTGATGATAAGAGGTTACTATACTTGAGGTGGGACGATACGACGAGAAGAGGTGGAATGGTTCAACAAGAGGGGTTAGGTTCAACACTAACAGGTGAAAGAACAGTTGCGCTATGCGAGATCAGCGAAGAATGATTCGTCGAGATGGGATTTATCGAACGAGGGAAAAACATGGGGTATTGATGGCTTGCGGATGTGGTGTGGAGCTCCAAGGACAGTACCAAAAGGTACTACGCGTTTCTACGAACGCGTGAGCGCGAGAATCGCCCAAAACGGAGCTCTGATGGAAAAGATATAGGTGTTTAAAGATTCTAGGGGCTTGTTTGTAATTACAGCAAAGTTTCTAGGGACTTATCTATAAAAACAGAAAAGTTTAGGGACCTATATGTAATTATGGAAAAGTTGAGGGACCTTGGTGTAAAAAGGCAGGGACCAGAAGGTTATTATAGAAAAGTATGGGGGTTTTGTGTAAAAAGGCAGGGACCTAAAAAGAATTATAATAAAGGTCAGGGGCTAATCTGTAAAATGTACAGGGCCAGGGAATTTCTTGGAATTTCGGAATTATTTTTGTATTGGAAAAGTGGTGGACTGGGTCCACGAAGGTCGTGGACCGGCAGGGGGCCGCGGTCCACCGGTCCACGGTGGACCGGTTACATACCCTGAAGGGGTACATAATCTGGACCGCCGATCTGGCGATGGAGGGCTGAGGACAGCCGGAGGCAGCGCGCGGCGGCCGGCGACGACTGGCGGCGCGGGAGGCGGCGGAGGATCGCCGGAGAAGGCCGAGACGGCGCTCCGGTGGCTCATCCTCGACGAGATCTGGACCGGGAGTGAGAGGATGGAGTGGGGAGCTCACCACGGTGGCTTGTTGACGACGAGGCGCGGCGGAGGAGGCTAGCGACGAGAAGGGGCCGAGCTCGACAGTGGAGCTCGATGGAGCTCTGTTCCGGTGCCCTTCGCGCGGTGCTGAGCAGTGCGAGAGGGGCGCGGGAGTGTGGCGGAGCCAGTGGGGAACAGAGGAGGGTGAGCGCGTCAACGAGGCGACGAAACGGCCGAGTCGAGCTCCTCTCGGCTCTAATGGCGACGCGACGCGAGATTTAGGGTTAGGGTTCGGGAGAAAGGAGAGAGCGGCGCAGAGAGAGAGCGGAGTGGCTTAAATAGGCGGAGGAGGGGGAGAAGCTTCGAGGCTAAGGTTTTAGGCGGTCTTATCCGGTCAGACGACGGCGGCGACCTCCTGTTGAGGTCAACAATGGCGGCGGCCTTATCCTCTCGGGTCCGCGCGAAGTCAAGCTTGCGGCGCCGCCCCGTACAAGCGCTGACGTCGCGCGCGCATGGCTACAGGACGGAAGAGAGCGACCGGGGAGAGAGAGGGAGGGGAGGAGAGATAAGGGCGACGGCGAGAGAAGCCGCGGTGGCGGCTGAGCTGGAGGTAGGAGATGACGGCGCGGCACGGGCTGGGCCAGGCCGAAGCGGGCCATGCTGGCCGGAGGGAAAAGAAAGAAAGAGAGGCCCGCGGCGGGGAAAAAGGAAGGGGTAAAAAGGGAAGGTGGGCTGGGCCGGCAAGAGGAGAAAAGAAAAGAGAGGAGGAAAGGGAGAGGGCCGGCTGGACTGAAAAGAGAAAGGGATTCGGGCCCAGAGGGAATAGAGAGAGAGAAGAATTGGTTTATCTTTTTCTGGAACTTTTGGGGAACTTCAAATTTGAATGGAATTCAAATTTGAAAAAGGGATCAATTATAACAAACAATCCAAATAAAAACAGCGAACCCAAAATGCATATGGTGATATTTGTGCAAGTTTCAAATTCAGAATTTTAAATTCAAGATGAATTCTCTAGGGTTTAACATACAATTATTTTAATTTGTTGTAAATTTGAAAAGTTCAAATTTTTAGTGGTCTTTAAACGAAGGCAAACACTCGAGCACATGTTTTATATTTCAAAATTTCCATATTCTACAAAGTTCAAATTATTTAGTTAATTTTATTTTGAAAATTCATGGCAAAGATAAGATTTAGACAAAAATTTAAATTTTGAGTGATTTTTATTCCTTTTCAATTTTGATTCGAAATTTATGGTGTTTACACTCCAGTGGGATGTTTGCCTAGCTATGAGAGGAAGACGCACTGTAACTGTGAGCTCCTCTGAAACACTTGGCAGGATAGGATAGGCCTATGGCAGGAGCCACAAATTAATTGGCAGGGTAGCTCTTCAGCTCAGGCAAGGTAGGTTCCCTGGAACAATAGCTAGTTCTGACTAGCCTACGTAGGTTAGGAAGCTGTTGGCTGCCTAGCATAACCTTGCAAAAGGAACCAAGACGCCTTATGAGTTATGACTCTTCTCAGAGGCTCAGAGCTTCAAGGCAATCGGAAATTTCTGCAAGGCCATCGGAATTCAAATATGCAGAGTAAATTTTTGAAGCGTTTGCATTGAATTTGAAAGTGTCAAATATCATGAGGACAGTAAAAAGGCTCACTAGAAACTTTTAACAGGGACCCCAAGACCTTAGAAAGGTGAGCATGTGCTCTCCAACTTAAAGCTACGACCGTGTGTTTCACCTAAATTTGGTCGTGGAACAACACCAAGGCCATGTCTGAAAATAACTTTGAATAATTGATCGGTGGTGAGACCATCAAGGTTCATCAATGTGGGAGATGTTGGTTTGAAAAACAAACAAGGTGACATAAAAAGGAAACTAAGTTTTGGTTCGATAAGTATGAATGCTACTAATTTTAATTCCATATTGTATACGTTATACATAAACAGTATAGTATTTTATAAGCATGCATGCACTCCCATTTAAAGGTTTAATTTTACAGTAGATAAAGAAAGGTAAATAGAATAATAAAAATACTTCCAAAATATAAATATTGCTTTTTGAATTGACAGAATAATGTAAATGATACACTCTTTTCCCAAACTAACAATATATTCTTCCGATTTTCACCCACAACAAGTGTTGCCAATTAAATTATGATATGAAGAACTTATGAATGAAACTTTCGATGATGATGGGATACTTGACATACACGGTTTTCAATCTTTGTGTACTTAATGACAGCAGCTTCTTGAGTTGAATTAGAATCCTTCAAAACTTATTTCACCTCATGAAATGAGTTGACATCTGTATCTCACTAAGTCTCTTTAAAAGGACTTGCTAGAAAACTTTGGCAACAATTGACATCCTTTTTCCGATATATCCCATTTTCACAGTCTAAATGATATTTTCATTATTAATAGCTATAAAAAAATTTGTAGTTTCATTTGGAGGTTTTTATTTAAGAGGCTAAAGGATGAGCATTGTTACCGACAGTGGCGGAGCTTCGGCAATAAATCAGCAGGGATGAATTACATATCCTAGCAGGGGCCGTAGCATGGTGCATAGTTTGGCAGCAAGCAATTAATAATGCTCACCCTAAACAAAAGGCTAACTTGCCATATATAGCTGATCTAAATAACAATTTAATAGAAATATATTACAAGAATTTCATTTAGTAATAATAATGCAAATACACACCATAAGCTTCAGTGGACAACACAGCAATACACCCAGTTACAAGCAGTGGAAATTTTGGTACGATATAGAACAAGACCTGTGGCGGGATACATAATCTTAGACGTAGCAGCACTTTATTCTTTTTATTTCTATTCTGTTACATTGTCAATGTCCACCAAAGTCATCTATGCGTTTCTGAGAACTCTGGATTGTTGACCTGCAAGGATAGCTCCCCAGCGGACACACGTGATCTATGGCGTCACCAGTTGGGGCATTCTTACCATCAGTATTTGTGAGTTTCCTGGTCTCCATTCCATGCATATCTTTGTTATTTGTAGTACAGGTACATGAACTGATAAAAAATATCAAGAGGACCACAAAGAAACTTGTCTTCCTTCGTGTTATTCCCGTTTCCCCTACAATGCAAGTAAAGAACAAAAATTCAATCAAAACATTACTTCTCACGAGTTCAATTTGCAGATTCACGTTTCAATATGGCAAGCAGTTTTCCCAATAATGATAGTATTCACGGGATTTAAGAAAATCTTACATTGTAGGTAAATAGTTGATGCAGCTTATAAATAGTTTCACTTGCGGCCTTCTGTGCTTCACAGAAAATGTGATACGAACTTGTGATACTTATAGGAGAGAAGTGGTCTAATTGCACCAAAAATGTTCACAGTAATTCTCCAGGCACGGAATCTTTGATTCACCACCAATTAAAGTTAACAGACAATTGAAATTGGGTTAATTTTTGCGCACTTAACGTATGATAAACAAAATGGGTAGACTTTATATTATGCTTCAAAAGACTCGCAACTAACATGCTTTCCCAAACTTACTGCATCAAGTAACAATTATACCTGAAAAATATTGTTCGTATACCCATTCAGTAGTCTTGTTACAACAATATTTGAAAAATGGAGTTTCTTCTTATAAAACTACTATACAATGAAAACTTTAATATGCAATATCTGATCTTTACTAGCACACAAGTCCATAATATAAGTTGATCAAAACCTTTATAAATCAAACTTTGATGTGCCAATTACCTGCAAGCAGACAGGATCGTGGCAGATAGTCTTTCCCATGGAGTACTAGGGTTTAACCAAACCAAAAGGAGCAAAGAATTAAACTAAGCAACTGCAACATTGTCACTATTGCAATTAGCAAATGTACATACTTATGTAGGATGGCTAGCTTTATAAAACGTTAAGTACACTAAAATGATGCAATAAAGTAAAGAAGACTGTGGCACTCCAATTTCTCCGACTAGTCTTGGATGAGAACTTGGTTGTTGGCTTCATGGCTTGCTATGGCCTTCCAATCTACCCCTTCCGCCAACTCTAATTTCTCAAATAAATGTCATGTTCTTTTCCTTTCTTAGAAAGCATAGTCCCTGTAAAGACATGCACACACCCAACCTATATGAATGCATATGAGACTAACAGGTTGGTCTTATATATGATTGACAATGCCACCACATATGCCTCGTTGTCGAGGAGTATCGTATTTACGACTAAAAAATAGTAAGGCATCAATGCATGCACCCATTCTAAGTGATTCAAAACAGGATGGACTAATCCAGTTCACAAGCCACTTGAGCTATATATGCTTAGTTTGTATATTGTGTACATTTTGTTATCCAAGATCCAAGTATGTGGAGTGTCATTAGCATTATAAGAAAAATTAGTGCCACAGGTGCTACGACTGATGGAATCATCCACCACAGCAATTTGACGAGACAACTGAAAAATACACAACACTACAAAATTTATTAAATTGTAGTTTGTATTTGCACAGGATAAGTAACAATGTAAAAGTGTTATATTCAATGAAGGGTTCATCTTTATATGCTTATCATAATTTTTATAATCTTGTGTTCTTAGCATTAAATCTCTGCATCTCACCAACATTAATTCAAGGATCATTTTGAGTATTTATGGATAAAAATGTTTTCAAAACAAAACCATTTCCTTGTTTTGTGTTTGGTAATTAAATCGAATCGTCCCACTTGGTGCTCACCTTGCTTCTGAAATGAGCAGGAAGAGAGATGTTTCCTTTTGCCTTAGCTTTTAAGTCATGAGGAATATAATTTTCATGATCCAATCTTTACCTAGTGGAGAATCCATTTTCCACGGTAAAATTATAATATAAAAAATTAGAAGGCCAAACTTCCACTTTTACCCCCTATATATGTAGCATATCACTTCTTGTTCGATTAGACACACGCAGCTGCACAAAGGCAGACTCAGTTTAATCAATTCGTTCCACATTCAGTAAGTATTATTTCCTTCATTTCAAAAAGAGTGTATCCTTCTTTTCTCTTAAGAGGTATGGAGTCTTACTGCAAATATTTATCCAGTTTATGTCCTCCTCTGTTCTTTTCCATACATTGAAGTCACAATGAAGCTTGGTATGTTCTTCGTTTGCCTCCTGATTCTTATCAAGTTTTGCACCTGCCTGCCAAGTGACATGAAAAAGGATGGACTATACGGTAACACTGTGCAACAGAGGCAAAATCGCAATCTGATTGCTGGTACTGATGGAAGGAATGGCCCTCCTAGCAATGATCACCAGTGCCCACTTGGAACCTACCCGAACTCAAGGGATGTCACAGAGCAGTAAGGAATCCCAAGGCATCGGTGGAAAGTGAGCCCATCTTTGCTGATTATGGAGCATGAAGATTTATGAAAGAAATAATCCAAGTTCCTTGCCTATGTCCTTTCAGTATTATGCTGTGCCAAGCTAATAAACAGAAACAAGCTTTAAGGACTTATAACATGCCAGTGCTATTTAATGTTTATGTGCATATATCATGAGGATTTAGATTAAACTCAGTGATCGATGAGTAGTGCATGTCTTTAAGTTCCACAATGTTTACATGTGGTCACTTCGTCATGTTTGACAATTGTGTAATGTGATGTCTCGTTGCCACCAGTAGTTCCACTGATGCTGTATCATGCACGTATATGCATAACTAAATATTTCGGTTTCATAAAGTGAACTCATGATATATCTACTCTGCCTGAGCACAAATCTCTGCACGCAGGAGAGGTACGAAAAGTACGCCTTGCATGTGCAAGAGGTTGTTATTTAACAAACCTGACCATTCCTCAAAAGCTTGAACATGGTCGACAGATATATATATATATATATATATATATATATATATATATATATATATATATATATATATTATTATATTATATATATAATATATATATATATATATAATATATATATATATATATATATATATATATATATATCTATATATATATATATATATATAAAGTTTGAGTAATTTGTGTGCGCACGGTATAGCCCGACCCGGATCAGGCACTAGTCTGGCATGATCCCCTTCCAGAGTTTGTAAAAAACATTAGCGGTTCTCGACTTGGCTGAACCGATTCACCTTGAATAAATGAGCGGGTCTTGATGTCAAAAAAAAAAAAACATGGTCGACAGTAAAATTATCGTAGATAAAATGAATTCATCACAATTGAGCTTAGGGCCTGTTTGGATCCCTAGAAATGAAAGTATTTCTAGGAATCACATTCTACGAATTGAATCAACTAGAATTGAATCATCCAGAAACTGATTGATTTCAATTTTTCTTGTTTGGCTGTACCAAGAATTAAATTTCTAGAATTAAAATCAGAATGTTGTTTGGGTACTTTGCATAAGGAATCAGTTGAATGTACAACGAACAAACAACTTCTACTATCTAACTCAAACATATCTTTACACAGGGAACACTGCTGCATTCATTCTTGGACAACTCCTTTGGCAGATGTGTCACCTCTACACAAAATCAACCTATGTAACTCTCAAAAAAAAAAAATCAACCTATGTATCACCTCTATACAAAACAATGACACAGCCAAATATGGTCAAAAAATGCCAAATCTTTCTTTCTTCCGTTGATTAATAAAGCTTTGTTGCCCATTGCATCGACGCCATCCAGCAACTGCAGCCTCCCTGGCCCTTTGTGATGCTCCTTCCTCTGCAGTACGTAGCACAGTGATATCAACAAAGTAAAAGTTGATGGACAATAATAAATCATTTATGATTAACCAGCCTGTTGGGTCCAAGGGTTATTTTGCCTAAAAAAACTAGCCTGTTGTATTGCTGTATAACCTTAGCTAGGCTAAACATATGCCAACCAGCATGTTGTATTTTATAACTGATGTTAGCAAAGTTTCAGAAGCAGACATGCACCCATGGATCTCACATGCCAGTCAGCCAGCAGATATGTGTTAAGTCCTAATTCAACATGCTGAAACTAAGATATGGAACTACTTGGACTTAAAACACCCATGGATCTGGATCAAGGATCGGCACAAAATTAGCTGCTCTTAGCTTCAAAACAGAATCAAGTTTTAAAACTTTACGCATGCTACTAACCATTTCTAAAGTGATATTGGCTATGTAAAGGGTACCAATGTGATGAAGTAAAAATATATATTGGTGATAACAGCAAGAGCTAACATGACAGATATATATTTGTGATAACAGCAAGAAAAACAGATATTTGTCAGTTAATTGTTTACAAGGTCTGCTCCTTTTAACAATATAACTGTCCACACCACTATCAATAAGGAATCAATACAGTGCCATGTGGAGGGAAATGTGCTTCAGAAAAACCAAAAAAAAACTTTCTAAAACACAACTAGCAATAAGCTATCTAAAGAAATCAGTTTTAATTACTGAAACTTCACAATTCAGGAAAGCAGAGTTGCATTTTGAGTGAAACAAAATTTATTCTTCCAACTCATCATTCTCTCCTGTTCGTCAAGCATATCTTTGAAAGTCACCGAGATAAACCAAAAAATGCTGGCTCACAGCTACGTAAATGTGACACAGCGCTGACATAAGAAGCTGGTGCAGCCATCAGGAGCATAAGGGTGTAAACGAAACAGTGATGTGAGCATCAGAGTGCAAACGAATCAGTGAAGCGGGGCAACAGGAGCAGCACAAACAGGCTGGATTGAGCAGATAAGGGGAGAGACGAGGGTACCTGGGTCCCCATGGTTCGA
This sequence comes from Eragrostis nindensis, assembly GCA_012490785.1. Classification (NCBI taxonomy): domain Eukaryota; kingdom Viridiplantae; phylum Streptophyta; class Magnoliopsida; order Poales; family Poaceae; genus Eragrostis; species Eragrostis nindensis. Next base: position 22,082 of record JAAXCT010001848.1, read on the forward strand.
GGCCGGAGGCATGGATGGGAAGCGTAGACGCGGAAGGTGATGCGGATGGCAGCGTGGACAGCGGCGCGGATCGGGACGTGGACGACGGACGACGACGGGGAAGGCGAGGCTGACGGCGGCGTCGACGGAGAAGGCGATGCGGACGGCGGCGTGGGCCGGGACGCAGAGGGCGGAGCGGCAATCCGGCTCAGAGGCAGCGGATCGGCCGAGTCGGGCGTGGGAGCAGCGGCGGCGGAGTCGGGGACTCGGGGAGGAAGAGACGATTCGGTGAGTTTGTCCCGTGTTAGGGTCCGAAATAGTCGCAAGCCAAAATTTCACCGGATGGAAACGGGCCGAAAATGCTAATTCGATTCCGCGCGCTGCCAAACAGGCCGGACCTCCGAAAGTATTTCGATTCGGGCTGTTTCCGGGGATCCAAACGGGCCCTTAAGGAAATTCTACACACACCGATAATTTTGGCACATTTGTTCTTGTTAATAAGAAAATTGTGACGCATTAAAATATTCCTCCTTGTACTGAATAATGATGAAATTTAATTTACATTATGCGCAAAATTTTGAGAATTATTATGGTTGCAAGGATAAGACCATCATTATACCTTATTGGGGGGCATGATTGCTGGAGACCTGCTGCCACCATTCTCACTCGGTATACGGGTTGTTGAAGTACCAAGAGGTCCAGTAGGATGTAAAGGATTGTCAGTACTTTATTCATGAAACTCATTATGCAAAATCCCAATAGGAATCACTACTGCTTCTAAGGGAGTGTTTGGTTCTTGGGCATGGCATGCCACATCGAACCTATCGTGGTTCCGCAAACGGATCGGCAGGCCTTGGTTTGTACAAAGCCTTCGGCTCATTTGCTACGAACAGCTCATTGCCGTGCTTTTTCTCACTGCCGGTGTGCCGCCAATTTTGAACGCCACACATGTGGGCTGCCCTAACCTGCGGCATGGCAACAAAGCAGCCCCTAAAGCTCCAACGGTTGAACAATTACTGATGAAGTAAGAATCTGCAAGTAAAGGGATCTATGTCTGCCTGTTCATGATATAACCAAGTGACACTTAACTGACAGTGACAAATATAACAGCTCGATTTCCGCTTCCCTATGCGACCACTTATAGAGAGACTGCAAGTCCAAGAACCCAAAGCATGAGCATGACAGAAAGTAGCTCACTTTTGATTGTAGCGGCCAATTCTGGTCACCTTTTGTGGGATCTACTGAATGATGATGAACAAGCACCGAGACTGCATCATTGCTGGTATACAAACCTGCAGTAATAACATTCATACTGAGGGTTATTAGCAACACAATTCGGAGGTGATAGATAGCTACCACTTAGCCCGTCTATTCTTTTAGCTAACCAATGTCAACATTAAACAATGGAGGGAGTCCGTTTTAATACTGCAGAAATGGCGGTGGAGCAGCTTTGCAGTGACATGCGGTGAAGCGGCTCCTTCTCCAGCGGCGGCGACTGCTAGCGGGCAGATGAATCTACGACCGGGGCTCATTCGGATGGTGCAGTAGAAGACGCGTATCTGCAGGTGGATCGGAGCAACAGCTGGTGGGGCTTGGCACCGGTGAGGTCCACCTGGACCTTTTTCCTTTCCTATTATTTAGTTTTCAGGGATTTCACTACAAGTGGCATAGTTTAAGCACAACCGCCTGTAGAAGTCAATTTCTACAGGAGTTTACCTTTTTCCAATGTAAAATTTGTCCTTTTCTAAAGTTGCTAAGATGCTGGCGGTTCTCTGAAGGACTGTACAAGTTGGTTTAGGCCATCGGTAGAAACTGTTTTGTAGTTGTGAGTTATGGGTGCTCAAAGCAGCATGTGAACTAGAGACACAGAGGATTAAATCACGACCTACACTAAACATATATGAAATTCTACTGATGGTACTGGATACCGTTATTACAATTATAATGGCAGGAACAAATGAATGATTGACATGCAGACATACGTATGGCTACTCGAAGGTTTCAAATGAAGCAATACGATCATGTAGTTACATGATACATCTCACCAGCGCTAAGGAATGTGGACAGTGAGTCCATGGTGATGCTGGTATGTATGTACCTTACGTGAAAAATACAACTGGAGACTCCAATCCGGGTGTGTTTGGTACGGTTGGCTTCGTTTGGACGAGATCATCCCAAATATGGCCATGGATCTGCACAAAAAAATATTTATACCTGTGAGATCTAACAAACAACAAATATTGCACATTTGAACATTAATTAGGGATTAGTGAGCAAACTAAAATAAGATCCATATTACAGCATGTGGAATTATGATGCATGTTTAGTATGTCACTGGGGCAAGATGCGAAATTGTACTAATAATTCTTTTCAGAATATAAGCATGCATCAGTTTTGACTCAAACGTGCTCTTGTTGTATCTAGTGTGTTACTCTACCACACTAATAAGTGGGTAGAAAGACTGCAAACTCAGCACAGTGACTAGCCTCATGTGGTAACAGAAAGTGCCCGGCCGTTCACCTCTGTTCCATGTTGGAGAACCCATGGAAGGGCGGAGGGCCTATGCTCCAAGTCGGACAAATCCATGGTCCATGTGAGTAGGACTGCTTGCACGCGCAAGGGGATCGATATTTTGGAGGCCTCATCACAGCTCACCACTCTCTCTACTAAACTAGTGCTTCGCCCCTCTAGCTAGCAAGGCCTCCTGCCTGCAACACCCTTGGGCCACTGCATAGCATCCTTGGAACGTCACTCAAGGCAACAACACCGCCAAGCCATCTATCTTCCGTAAAGAACCAAGAGTGACATGTTTGAGTTACCCATTTGATACACTAGGCTTACGCCTAGATAAAGGCCCAAACTATCAAGTCTTTCGTCTTGTGCTGTCGAAAACAAAAGCTTGCCACTGCTGGAAACGAAGAACTAGCGGTATTAAAAATTTGAGCATTGTATAATGTAAGGATGAGAGAGAGAGAGAGAGACCGGGCTGACTAGGTGGAGAGATGAAAATAGAGAATGACAGGGGCGGGGGGGGGGGGGGGGGGGGGGGTGGGGGGGGGGGGGGGGGGGGGGTGGGATTTACATGGTTTTGAGACATGAGGTTGTAAGATTTTCGGTTTCATAACTCGTGTGAAAATCAGTCTCGACAAGTTCAAAGGACGAACTGGAATTCCTAAAGATAGCACTGTGATGGTTATGACTTTAGTTCTAGCTTAGGGTGAAAGATGTTTACTGTGGTATCAACTAGAGAACGGCAACTGGTTGGATGAAACTTGTATACAACCTTTGAGGTCAACTTCTCTAACCTACTAAAATTGTAGATCGAAATAGCATATAGCCTCAGATACCACATAACATCAATGTTCTAGAATCACCTTTCAATTTTTCCCCATGGTATTCACCCTTAATGTGAACGCATGTAGAAAGATGAACAATAGTGTTGCGGTTCGCCATCTATTCCGGTGAGGAGACAGTGGTGCAAGTGTGCCACAGGCGTGGAGGCAGCGGCTAGGGCGCACGAGTGCTTGAGAGAGGGAGAGAGCTTTAGGGATAAACCTTGAGTATTCTTTTCTTCATTTTATTTGATTATTACACTACTACAGAATGTCAAATCACAGACGGGGAAAAAGATAGATCACAGACGGGTCGGTGTCTGTGATGTGAAGTCATCACAGACGGGTACTTTCCGTCTGTGATGACGGATATCACAGACGGGCTTGGTTAAACACCCGTCTGTGATGACCAATATCACAGACGTGATATAAGGAAGACCCCGTCTGTACTGACTAGTATCACAGACGTGGTTTCAATAGTCCCGTCTCTGATGACCTAACAACCAGACAAAAAAAAGGGTGGTTCCTGCCCTACATTTACATTGAGGGCACGGCACAAATACAGTATAGTCAATGGTAACACCGAGGCAGTCTCAAAGAAAATCAAAGATCCACTGAACAGCTATATGTCTCAAGAAACACATGAAAATATTTGCAGAACTACTATTTCTAAATAACATATATCAGCTACTTGGTTCTAAACTGATCCAGTTTCTCTTCTGCAAGTTTTGGCTGTAATCCACCATTTCTCCATCTATGCCCAACAACTGCATGTTGTCAAATGTTGATCAGAAACTTAGAAATCTAGAAACATCTACAACCAAGGAAAAATGATGGTGTATGTGCAATGTCATTCCAAAACACTAGAAATGTCTACAACTAAGGACCAAGGAAAAATGAACAATACCATGGACTCTGATACAAGATTTCTTACCTTTCTTATGAAAACCATTTCTTTTCGTAAGATTGACTGGAAATACAATATCCTGATTCCTAGTCAGTTAGCCTGCACGTTTAAGAACACACTTATTATTACTACTGCAGGAGATAATGAACATATAACATTTACCAAGTCAAAAGAGAATAAATGGCTCATCACATAAGAAAGCAAAGGCAAACCTTCAGATGGTAATCCACATTTTGCAGAGGCGCACATAGCCATGAATTCACAACTTTGAAAGTAAACATAATTTGATCAAATATTTGATATAACACCGAAATAGAACATCTAGTTCGAGATAAATCATTTTGCAAAGTAATGTGACACAATTATATAGTTCAATGCAAATTTGCATGAAGAAAAGAAGTATGAGCAAATTTCAGACACAAGTGCGATGATCAAACCTATTTCTATTAAGTATAGAAGCAACTCACAGTATAGATTGCTGCAAGAAAGGCAGCAACATGTATTACACAAATCATTCTGCAATCAGCGATGCAGAGGCAAAAACACAAATAATATTACACTAACCACTCTGCAATCGCTTGGGCTGTTCTCTACTTTTTTATCTAGTCAAATCTTAAATTCAAAAGTTAATTAGTTGGCAGCTAGCAGAGGCATACCTTGGATCAGAAAAAGAATCCACAATTATCTTGCTTGCCATAGAGCATTCGTTGCTATAGTAGGACCAAAGTGAGCAATATGGAACATCAAGGCTATGTATCTGTAATCCAAGCATATCTTGAGTTAGAGCCCCTAATCTGTACCACTGCCTTTAAAATGCACAGGCCGCAGCATGTATACAGGGTTGTTAACGATGATTTTGGGACTGATCCTAAAAAAACTAACCAGATAGTAAACACCAGTAGACTACAACTTGCTTTGACAATAGTAGACAATGTAACAGAGGCGTTCACCTTTCATAATTGTGCCATCAATTTGCAAAGGGCAGATCATTGATCTGAAATAGAGCTTCACAGATTCGGAGCCAACGTAGAATGAAGCCTGAGAAATTTCAGACAGAAATTTAGTCAGTTTGGAATGAAATGATGTGATGGAAGAAAAGTCATCAGTTTCCAAGCTAGATTTCTGCTCAGCATAACAATATGTAACTTTACTTGAATGAAACTTAACTCTATTTTTCCTCCTTCTATGTATGCTTCCCTTTGTTATTTACGGTTGATAGGCAAATATACTTTGCACCATATAGCTCTGTTTGGACCTATCTTTAATAATTTTTTTTCCTGCATAAAACAGACAACCTTCAACTTGATATAATTTTCAAATCTCCTGCATGTCTCTTTTGAGTTTCACACTGAGTTTGTACCTTTCTACTGGCGCAAGCAGTTGGCAGATAGCTACCCAAAAAAAACACGCAGTATTATTGATAGCTACACATCATACTGAAGCTTTTTGTGTTTCGTTTGCAGATTACAGGAGTTGTCATTTGACCTTTGGAATTAAAGATCACATCCTCTGTTCATAGTAATTAAAATCAATCTGTACTAAGCAATATAGTCTGTTGTATCATGCAGGACAGCATAGTATATAGATTCCTAAAAAAAAAAGGCAGAGCAACACTACGGAGGGGAGGGAGGCACAGAAAAGAACGATGGGAGGAACTAAGATTCTCACCTTGGTTGCAGGACGGGAAGAGAGGAATACAGGTTGCCATCCACGCCGGGCTCGCGACCATGGAAGACGACTAGCAGTCCACCAATTCGCCATCTACGGCGAGCTCGACTGCCTGACGCCCGGCTGCTCGCCCCCCTAGATCCGTGGTTGCGCCGGCCACACCTCGCGCCCCGCCTTCCGCCTGCTCTCCGTCCATGGAGTTCAGACCCCAACCTCTCTGAGATCCACCGCCGTCGGTTACAAAATCCCCCACCCCAGATCTGCCTGCGTCCGAGCCCTCTGATGCAGCGGGAGGAGGAGGAGAAGGAGGCCATGGCGAGCTCGGTCTCTCCTCCACAGCGAGCTCAGCCACCCCTGGCCGCCCGAATCGATGTGGGGGAGGAGGCAGGGATGCGGCGAGATCTGCGCGTGGGGGAGAGAGAACGGATCGGCGGCGGAGCCTGAGGTGATTAGGGAGGGTCGAGAATGAGGCTAAGGAGCAGATCTACGGTGGGCGGCGGAGCTGGGTGCTGAGAGGCATGGGGTGGCGGCTCTCTCCTGGATGACGAGGCTGAGGAGCAGATCTCGGGAAGAGAAGGCCAGGGGTGATGGGGAGATGGAGGAGGCTGGTTGGACGCGGATGGTGGACCGACGGACGCGAGAGTCGTCCGTGAGTAAACTGGAATCGATTAAGTTTTCGGGTCCGGGCAACAGGTTACCGCAGACGGCGTATAAATAAATTGGACTTATCCCGTCTGTGATCACTTAGCCTCTGTATATCACAGACGGGAGACCATAATCCTGTCTGTGATGTGGCAGTCATGAGGGTTGAAACTGGACCTAGCATCATATTTGAGACGTGGCTAGATAAGTCCCGTCTGTGATAACTAAATTACAGACGGGGTCTAGTTCCCTGTCTGTGATATAGTGTCTTCTATTTGCAGTTTTGCAGTAGTGTTACCCCCTCTCATTATATAGAGAGGACTCGACTTGTTTCCAAGTAACCTATGACTTACTTCCAATCTAATCCCTATCTACAGGGTTCCTGGTGGCGGCTGCTCCAACCGTGGCCGCCCCCCTTGGCTGGGCCAACTAGCGAGGGCGTGGACCCACAACAAATAGGGTGCATATAGGATATAGCTGCCATACAGTTGGGCTGCATATACTCATCTTTCTGTTATTTTCACACTTTTAATTGATATATAACAGTTTCTGTTTTTTCCTGTCTTAAATCATACAATATTTATGCTCATCCATGAGAGTTAATATCTGCTTTATGCTCGATATGGGAGGAATCTTTCCAACCTTGCACCTTAAATAATAAGATAATGTCCCTTGTGGAACAGGCAGCTACAGAATGTTGCAAGTTATTGCTATTGTCATCACCTTGCAGAGGCACCAGTAACCTAGGAACAAGTTGCTCTTTATATCTCCAAATGGCTAGATAGAGATATATTCCCTCAGATCATTATCTGTCATTTCTGCAATCGATTGAGCAAGATAATTATTTCCCCCACTTCCTGTTGTCGATCATGCATGATCTACCAGGTGGTAATTACGTCAAATCAGCAGATGAACAATATGTACATATTAGCGAGGCCCTATAAATAGCCCACCCCTGTTAAAGAAATATATATCTAACAAAGAGCAAAATAAGGACTGGAGAAGATACAAAGAATCAAAATCAGTATGACTTTTCTAATAATGAAAAGCTTTGATCTTACGATTTCATACAACCGATTTACATTCATTCTTACTTACTTCGTCTTGTAGGTCAATCAGCAACAGCTTCTGAAGAATGAAGGGAGCAGTTCTTGTTTTTCTCTGCGTCCTTCTCATGACTGCCGCAACTTCTGCTGTTGTGCCAAGGAAGCTGGCTGGAAACGGTGGACAGCAGACAAGTGAGATCCGGTCGGAACAAGCAATTAATGTCGATGGAAAGCCCTCTTCTGGCGATGGTGAACATGTTTGCCCTCGAAAATGGTATCCGAGCTGCGGAAAGAGGTTGGAAATACCCGCTTCAAACAACCTTGACTGAATCAAAACATTGTATAAGCAATCAGCTGTTCTTCAACCCTGAAATTTGACCATGTCTGATTTACATATGGATTATACTTATAGAAGATAGATTGTTCACATAATTTTCTATGATAAGTGACAAAATTTCCACATCCGCATGTCTCAAAGCAAGAAATTAAGAATTGTATACGCATATGTTCAAGGGTTTAGCTAGGTATCTAAGTTACCTCACATGCGTGTCTTACTTGTATCTACCCCTCTTAGGTGTATGCATATCTAAAGTATCTACTGTTCTTCTTTGGAAGATTTTTGGACCCTTAAGTCACTGTCATAACATCATTAATGACAAAATGGAGGAATACTAGTTTGCTGAGAGGGGTACGGTATCTGAGACGATTGTAAACATTTGCTGATTGGCAGCGAAACCAAAATTTTATAGTGTAGATGGTTTATGATACTTGAAGGCAGTTTTTTAAACCAATAATTGACCTTTCGTACATAATGTTTCTCAACGTGAATAAGTGATCGAGTATTTTAGTTGCTTATTTAGAAAATGGATCATTATTATAATGTAATGCTGGCTAGTTTGTCATTCTTTGATACCTTCAAAAGTCCAAGACTCTGGGCGCAACTTATACTAGGGTTTCATTCCCTAGCATAATTTGCATAGAATTCATGCTAGGGTTTCATTTGCTCTCTCATGCTTTTCATGAGCTCTTTCGACATCCACAAGACCATCAATTCCTCCTCCTTGATGTAATTCAGGTTATTACAAATTTTATGTGCTGCCACTGATTCTATTAGGGCTAAGCTTAATGAATATCTTTTACATATATTTTAGAAGTATGATTGTCAAAAAAATTTAAGCTATATTGGGCGAACCTTCAAAATAATATAAAATCTTAAAAATTGCAATAAATCTCTCTCTATAACTTCCCAAAACAGATGATAAATCAGTTGAATTAATGTGTTTGCCTAAATGATTGCCTCCCTCGCATACTTTTTCCTAAAATATTAATTTCCAATAATAGTTTTTATCATTTCCAATTACTGTACAACTTTACTCTTGTTTAATTTGTAGACGTGTTGCTTACTATGCTTCTCCTTCAATCATGAAAAGAAAAGTGAAACGGGTACATTTTTTCAGTCTCAATCTTCGCAGTCAAGATCTTTGTCCAAAGAATGACTTTTTTGTTGTAAATTAATATCACTAATGTGGCGTTTGTGATAATTTTATCAATCTCAAGAAATGTTTTGGCATGGATATCAGTTAAGATGTTGTTTCACATACCACTGGTTGCATATTTTTGGCACTCTTGGTGAGGCCGCATTGAAAATATACTACACAGGATACATATGTTTTCCCAAGCGTTCAAGAATCAATAGCGGAAAAGTGCCATGAATAAAGACTTGCTTGATCGGTCCATCATAGAGCCTTAGTACCCTCTGATCATCGGGGGCACATAACGTGCATGTCTTAACGTGCGTAATTGAGGCACGTTCCGTCAAGACTCGACAGAACATTTTATTCGTATCCTTAAGTCATAATCTGGATTCCGAGCAACGCATGCTACACATGCAATCCCGCTTCAAGCCGCTAAGCTCGGCATATTTTCTTAATCACCATGCATACTAGTATGATTACTTTGTAGTGTGTGAGAATGTGAGATGTGCTGTCTGCTTGCCTAACGGGGACGGACAAGGTGAAGCTCCAGAAGTTAACATTACAATTCACAAGGCCTAGCCTCGCTTGAGCAAGTATGGCAAGTCGATCACTCGCCGGCACATCAAGCAACTAAGACGCTCCTCTCCGCCAAGCTGCTGAGACGCATGTTGCCCCAGAAACTCTGCAAATTGTCGAGCAAGGTGCTGAAAATCGTGCTCCACCTCGCGTCCTCGCCCTCATGTTCCTCCTCCTGCTGCGGCAACCTACAACTTTTTTTTATCTCGAGAGAGAACCTGCAACTTTGGTGCCCTATGTGAGTAACTGCAGCTATCAGGGTGCAGCTGGAAGTTACGTTCACGTCTAAGCTGATGTCAAACATGTTTAGCTGAATAATACTCATGAAACTATACAGTCATGGCAGTTTAAATTCGGCATTTATGTTTGATGTCTAGAGAAAGGTAAAGATAGCGGGCTTTGAACCATAGCTTATCCAGTAGACAAAGTTGATCAGATTTCTAGGAATGCTGCTTCTCCTTGAGTCTTATTAAAAATTAAAGTACTGATAGAACAGGCCAGGACAAAAACCGTCCATATACATGCATACGCATGCTCCTCGTTGAATTTTTTATTTCTCGAGTAAAATTTATGTTTGCATCTATGCTTGAAATATTCCTGGTAAAATTTTAAACGATCATGTTGATCAGTCCAAAATCATGCCCGTATGTGCAGTCTAAACATGGAGTTATGTCACCGTATGTGCAGTCTAAACATGGAGTTATGTCAGCAGTAGCACTTGAGGTCGTCAACAACAAGCAGTTTTCCTTAACTTCTTGGAGTTGGAGACAGCTTTGGTGTATTAATTAAGGAATGACGTATTGGGCTAGCTGTTGGTCAAGGAAAACATCCACAAATTGATCGACATGACAATAAACTTTGAAAGGAATACACGCGTATGTTGTAAATTTTATACTTCCGTAGCAACGCACGGGCATTTTTACAGTTTCAAATTAAATTATAATGGAGCATGGAATTATGTAGAAATATTCTGAAATTATTCAGATCTTACTCTGATTAACAAAAGAAATAACGAATCTCAAGATAGAAAAAAAATACTATTGAACACAATCATAGAAATCATTCAAGGATACCTTTTATTGAATATTTATCACAGAGACCCATCCAAAGCAGTCTTGGGTCATCCTAAGAGCAACTCCAACAGGCTATAGGTAAAACATGTTTTTCTCTAAATATGGATTGAAATGGCTCTCCAACAGTCTCTCTAAATCCCTCTCCAAAATAGCTAACTCTTCATTTCAGTTTTCTAGCTAGCTATATTTAGCTAGGAACTTTCACTCTCTAAATTTGTTACCCGCACCCGTTGCCCGCATATAGTTTGTGCCCGTGAGCATGCCTGTGAACATGCGAGTGTCCGTCTTCGATCGCATACGAGAGGGGATGGCGCCCGACTTCTTGTGCGGGAGAGCGGGCGACCTAGCCGCACCTTCACCAGGTGAGCGAGCATCCGAATTGCTATACACTGTGCATGTATACGACGCAACTATATCTTGCACCTCGCGATACTATGTACTGGTATGCAAAATCTTTAGCTCCCGTGGCATTGCACGGGCATTCAACTAGGAGTAGATAAACCGCTTCGAGACATAATTCCGAATTGCTATACATGCGCAACTACATCTTGCACTTTGCGATACCATGTATCCCTACTCATTTTGGTTCCGCAGCAACGCGCGGGCATTCAACTAGGTGTAGATAAACCGCTTCGAGACATAATTCTGAATTGCTATGCATGGCGCAACTACATCTTGCACTTTGCGATACCATGTATCCGTACGCACTTTGGTTCCCGCAGCAACGCGCGGGCATTCCACTAGTATACAAAATATTGGAAGTTATCAACATCATGTTCATGACGTTAGATGAGGATTCAGTCTCTTCAACATCAATCTATTTTCCTGCTAGTTTCCAATTTGAAACGAAATCACAATAACTAACCACCCTTCCGCAGTGACGAAATGCTTTTTAAACCCAATATATTGCATGAATGACTATCAGAATGATTGGGCCACAAAAGAATTGTCTCTCGGAAGTCGGCCGCCGCCGCCAGAAAAACCTAGCGCCTCCACAGCTGCACCACCGTTGGTCCCCCTCCCTTCTAGCCTCCGGTAACAATCGCCGGTGGCCGGAGGGAGTGGGGATCCATCTCTCCAATAAATCTTAGTGGATTGAGTCCTAATTAGGGTCAAATCGTCTCCATGCCAAGTTATTTGGTATTGGGGATCTGGTTCCTCCTATTTCTCTCCGGTGACGGTGAGACTACAAGAAAATTACCCTGGCGCCACGGCTCAGAAGTGTTGCCATATAGGTATTTTTGTTGCAATATTAAGCAATTCAACTAAATTTGGGCGTTGGGAGGTGTTGCAAGTGCGGCCGATGCGATAGGGTATCGCAACACCTTTTTGAGATATTGCCATAACTTGGTGTGTGCAACGACGTGTGGTGGTGGCAATAGCATGCACACGCAACGATCATTAGTGTTGCAAAAGTGGTATTTGCAACCACAATTGATGTTGCTATCAACCATAATTGATGTTGCTATAGTGGTTATTGCAAGGTAGAAATTTTGAATTGAAAAAACACGTTTTAAAAATAGCAAAAATATTTTTTTAATGAGGGGAGGCTCCCATCAGCCAGCCCACCCGTTACCATCAACAAGTCGCAAGTGTGGCATTTTTCACACACTACACGGCCAACAGGATTCGAACCCACAACCTCCACCTTGCACATAGAGCCCCTCTACCACTACACCACAGCATCACATGTGCCTATGTTTTGTTTTGAATCAACATATATTAGACTAAACCAAGTGTCAAGTGCTTGTTTGAGGCTCTAAACGAATTCAAATAGAAAAGTTATCAAATATAAGTTTCATAACTTTTCGAGATCTACAAATTCATTTTGGTCGTTTCTCCATCCGAGGTCATTTGAAAATTTTGAATTTCAAATTTGAACTCTTTCAAACTAAGTTTTTGTTGAAAGATGATCTCTTTAGTGTGCAAAAATACTCGGCAAAGAGCTCGACAGTCGCAAACGTCAGGTTTCCGTATTGCATGAGCCAAATTGGCTGGCCATTTTGGTGTAACGATTCTCTCAAAAATATGCAACGATTTGGTTTTCATTGCTATATCTAGAGTTCTTGCAACGATCCAGGTTTGCGATGCATCTAAGACTCCTTTTGCAACAATTCAGATTTATGTTGCCATAAATAAACTTTTGGCAACACACAATAGCACTAATAGCAACGTTCTATATTCGTTGCGACATTCTCAACTATTGCAACCATTAGAAAAAACATGGCAATAACTATGTTGTAAATGCAACACAAATTTATTCGTTGCGATATATAGTAGCTATTGCAACTATCAAAATTTAAATCGCAACACTACAAATCAGTGCAACATGTCCTTCTATTGCAACTAAAATTGACAACTATCGCAATAGGCTCTATGTATTGCAACCAAATCACATTGTTGCAAAAAATGGTGGCATTAGCCTAAAACCTGTAGTAGGATGGATTTGTTTCTTATGGCTCCGTGAAGGTGATGGCGGTGGCGACGTCAGCAACTTCTCGACGACATGGAGATTTAGGTTTCCGGACGGCGACATGGAGGCGGGGATGATGTCGCCGCCATGGAATAAAATTCTCCGGGTCCTTCTCCGTTTTGTCGTGATTAGATCCAATCACGATGGAGGTCTAGTGAGAACTAGGATCTAGTTTTTTTCTTCTTCGGGGGGGCAGAAACGAGAAGGAGAGAGACATGAGAAAAAGATGATGCTCAATCCGCCTACAGGTATGTTGGCTGCATTCACTCTGGTTGAGCCGTCTATGACGCACGATGGCCACTTGCCTGTGCAGTCTTCCGTATGAACCTTCACACAGGTTTGGTTTTGAGTTTCGGAGCTACATGTTGAGTGCTTTGGTTGTAATCTCTTTGTCTTACAGAGTGCTTGTAACTTGAGGATGTACTCAACTACATATTAATATAATTCTTCTTTCGTCTCAAAAAAAAGACTATGCGAATGATTGTAGTCCAACGGATGCACACTACTCCCTCATGTCACCATGATCTTCGCTGCCTCCTCGGTAATGCCAAGTATTGGTGTGTTTGCATTCATGCTTTTTTTTTTTTGCGAAAGGGGACTTTTTTATTATACTTAAGCACAGTACAACCCTAAATTACAAACAGCACCTCGGAAAAACAAAAATACATTGAAGCACTCCGAAGAACTGTTCATCTTCTCCAGGAACATAAGACGCTGAAGTACAACGCCCAATCTCCATTGAATCTCCTCCAGGAAATTGATGAGAAAAAAACCTTGAAAGGTTGCAAGAGCCACCATCCAGGATCCTCCCAGATGAATTTGCCACGGATCAAGTGAAAAGTGTAAGAAACACTTTCACTTTTGACTAACAACAATTTTCATTTTAATTGTAACTTTCCTTTACCTTTGTCTAATAGGAAATTTAAAGAAATATTGAACGATAACTAAATTTGTTAACAATTTTCCAAAACTATTAACTATTTTAAAAAAGTTAAATTATTTTAAAATTTTAAAACAGATATAAGAAATTATTGTACTAGTTTTCTAAATTCTATGAATTATATTAAATTATTATTGAAGGGTTTTGAAATCGTTGAACCAGAGAATGATAATGTTGCAGTGTTCCAAAGATTCGATGAAGCGTGAACAAAACTTTTGCAGCAAACAGAAACACTCAGGCCACGATGTTTTTTTTTTTTTTTTTTTTTTTGAGAATCACTCAGGCCACGATGTGACGCTGCCAAGGGGCTCCACGGGCCCCCCACACCCCCTTAATTTCAGCTTTATGAATTTTATGGAAATGTTGGAAGGTAAAAAACGGAAAAGGAGAACTAACCAGTCCCCAGGCTAGAGCAGAGCTGGTCCACGTCGCCACGGGCCTGCTCGAACCCTAACCCCTCCATCGTCGCGGGGTAGGCAGCGCCGGCGGGGGTCGGGAAAGCGGCCGGCGGCCCTTCGTCGCTCCGGCATTCTGGGCGGTAGGCGCTCTCGGAGCCTACAGGCTCTCGGCAGAGGTGAATCAATCTCTTAGCCCCAAATCCCCAATCGCATTGTTTATGTATGGCTTAAACGACGATTGATTCGGACCGTAGGAAGGACTTGTTGTTTTTCGTAACTGCGAATCTAGTATTTGATTTTGTGACTCTCCAATTGCATAGCATTAGATCAACCCTAGCCATTTCAGAATTTGATTTTTTTTATTGGCAACCAAGTATGTGAACCTGCGGCTGTATGGAGCTCCATTGCGGATACACGGAGCACTCGTAATCTGCGCAGCTCAATTTACTTTTGTTTTATCTCAGCCGCATCAAAACAATCTTCTTGGATTAGGATGCAGGATAGGAATATGGCTTATTGGCTTTAGCAGAAGCTCATTTGATTGTGGTTGTATTGAAGGAATGTTCAGTAAATCTAGTTTGAGATCTCTGGTAGGTCCATCGCCTTAGGTTACATTAATTGTGACTAAGCTTTGCGCTTGGGCATTTCGTCGAAATTTATAGTCTCACCTGAAAACGAGCTGCACCACTGGCAGTGAATTGGTTTGCTGATTCTATCAATGTTACTGCCTCTGTTCTTTTCTTTTTTTTTTCAATGACACTTGTTAGCTCAACCAACGTCATAAAAAAAATAGAGGGAAAGTTTCTAGTGTGACATAGCGTAGCATATCTGTTTCTGTATCCAAAGTTTTGTCCCTCTTTTTCCCTTGAGAGATTGTCATTAAATCACAATGGCCTGTCCGCCTGAAAGAAACTTAAAACAATGGCTTAGGTGCATAGAGAAGAGAACAAGCTGGATTTGCACTTGGTTGAGATTAGCAAGAAAAAGATGGAGGAAAAGTTTAAACAAGCAGTGCTCTTGCTGCCACCTCAAGCTATGACCGAGAGGAATTTGAAATCTGACACGTGAACGAATAAAGATCCTGAAACAGTCTTTCAATTCTGGCTGTGCATTTTGGGAGTCCAAGGTGGCACATGGTGAGGCTGCAAGAAGTGGGAAGGGGAGGAAGACGCACCACCCTAGTGGTGGTAGTCTCTGTAGTTCATGTGATCTTCTGATAAGATATGAGATTAGGCTCTGGGACAAAAGTATGACTTAGTGCAACTGTTGTTTATCGGTTGATCTTGAGATGAGGATCGTTTATTAAATCTGGTTCAACATTGAGTGTCTAGTTGGCTTTGGAGTCCTGGTCAGGTCCCCTAATGTTTTGTTATCCAAGCTTGGGGTATAGTGGAACTGTTTTCGTTTTGTTTCCTGTACTATAAACTGTGTATTCTTAACTGATTAGAAGTTAAATGGTGGTAAATTCCTTGGGCTGTTTGTACCAATATATCTTGGTGCTGTTGTTCTACAATTATCGATGCACCGTACGTGTCTGATATCTGTCTGTTTTAATCAGTGTCACTAGCAGTGTATATAGGTTGCTTTTTTCGGGCGTGAGATCATGTTAAAGCACATCGGCCTGTCTAAAAATGGCCCAATCGTATGTACAAAGGATAAGAGGGATGGGTTGCAGTGTGAAAGATTAAAAAATCAGTCTTTAACTTTGTGAATGATGAATATTTAACTATCTTGTTCAAATTAACAGTGCAGGCTGTGAAGCACGGAAGAAAGCAGAAAAGGAATCAGATGTGGCAATGATAGCAGAGGAGGTAAGAAAAGGGCACAGCCTTATGATGTTAACTAGATAGAACTGGAGGAATAATATGGCATGCCTGCAGTGATGTGCAAATGTTCCATGGCGGTTCCAGATAATGTATTGTATTGTTCCGCTTCTTTCATCAAAATATCCACTCCCTTGTTGCATTTAAATATTCAACATATGAAATTATTTGGAAGTTACATCAGTTTAATAAATAACATACAGAAGGGAAACAAATATTTCCAAAATCACAAAAGCATTGACATTTTGACTCTGTGCAGAACACAAGCTTAAGGGAGACAGATTTGGAAGAGAGGTATGAAATCATGGTTAGTTCTGAACTGAAGGCTGGAGAATTTAGAAATCTTTCAGCTGAAGGAAGCTTGCAGGTATGATCAATGGAAAACTTGTTTGAACATAGCTTACTAGTCAGCATTTGTGTACAACAAACAATGAGAATTATTTCCACTGACGTTTCATTCCAGCAGGCACCAGTTTTCCAATTGAACAGTACTGAAAAAAATATGTTATCAGAAATACAGTCAGACGAGGAGTTTGTTCAGGTAAGCTGTATGTCAAATTTTCATGCATGTTTAAAATTTTGAAAGATTGCTTTAATCTGAAGTTATGCACGCTTTGAAATTGCAGGAACTTGAACATGAGAATGGGAATCTTATCCTAAATGATGAAGGAGAAGAAGAAGATCTCAATGAAGGCCAAAATGATAGAGCTGAAGCAGACGTTGATGGTGATGAGGACTACTTTTTCCCAAGTCCAGAAGAAATGGAAAAGGCTAGGCCTCCAGAGGTCGGCATGGTGTTTGCTACACTCAAAGATGCTCATCGCTTTGTCAATGCATATGGGCAAGTTGCTGGGTTCGTAATGATTAAAGGAAGGAACTACAAGCAGAGGAAGATTACACTGCAGTGCAATAAAAGTAGGAAGACAAAAGAATGTGAGACAAGAGTGAGAAAAAGGAAACGAAATACCATAGAGAGGACTGGGTGCCGCATGAAGGTGACTGTGAAACATGTCGAAGGTGGGTGGGAGATTATGGCTGTTGATAATGAACATAACCACCCACTTTGGAGTTCACCTTCATTGACAAAATTTTTTATCAGCCACAAGTACATGTCTGAGGAGGAGAGAAACTTCTCAAGAGTATTGCAAGAAAGCAGAATTAGGCCAGCAAAGATAATGGAAATTTTCAGGAATTTAAGGGGACGAATCAATAATATACCTGTCAGGAAAATGGATGTCAGCAACTTGGAACAGTCTGACAGGCTAATGAATACTTGTAATATAGATATAGAAAGCGCACTAGCATGTATTAGAAGATTGCAGAAGGAGCAACCTGGGTTCTACTATGCAGTAAAGACTGATGAAGGCAACACTGTGAGAAGTATATTTTGGACAGATGCACGAGCTAGACTTGATTATGCTTTATATGGAGATTTGATTTCTTTCGATACAGCTTACAGTACTATTGAATGCAACATGCCGTTTGTACCGTTGATTGGAATTAATGGGCATTGTAAGACAATTGTTTTCGGTTGGGCTTTGCTTGAAGATGCGAAAGCAGAGACATTCTCTTGGCTATTCAGGACACTATTGGATGTAATGGATGGCAAGAAACCATGTATAATAATGACACATCAGGATTCAGCTGTTCAGGAATCAATTGCAGAGGTGTTCCCTGCAGTTTTCCATAGGTTCAACATGTGGCACGTGATGAGGGAAGCTGCATCTGAAGTTGGAGGGTTTATGGTAAACAAACCTGGAATGGAAGACGAACTAACACGTCTAATCACAAATTCCTTAACAACTGAAGAATTTGAGGATGGTTGGAAAGCAATGCTTGAGAAATATCGTGCAGCATCCAACGCACACTTGAAGCTCATGTATCAAACAAGATTAATGTGGGCTCCAGTTTACTTCAAACATGTCTATTGTCCCTTTTTGCGTAGCAAGAACACCAATTTAATCTTCAAGGACTATGTTGTGCGAGAAGATAACGTAGAAAATTTCATCCATCAGTATGAGATCTTCCAGAAGGAGGTTGGTTCCCTTGAAGATGGAGATAGATTTGGGTCAACTCTGAAAAAGCCAACGTACTGTACTATGCAACCGATAGAAAGGCATGCTGCAGAAGTTTACACACTGGGGGTGTTCATGAAATTTCAGAAAGAGCTACTTCATGCATCAGCTTTCAATGTTTTTGATAAAGAAAAGGGCACTGTGTATACAGTGAAGAAAGCACTAGACTACGACGGTGCTGAATTTCTGAGAGATTCCTTCTCTGTTGAAGTTGACCTGAAAACCAACATATTTAATTGCATATGTTCAAAGTTTCAGCGAGATGGAATACTCTGTTGCCATGTTCTGAGACTTTTCACACAGTTGGGGATTAACGAAATACCCAGACACTACATTAAGGAAAGGTGGACAAAGAATTTCAGAGAGCAGGAGTTGCAGAAGTTTTGTGCAGAGAAAACGGGATCTGATGTTTCACTGAGATATGAAATGCTAATGAACAGGATGGCAGAAAGTTGTGCCGCTATAAGCAAGGATCCAACTCAAAGTAAAATATTCTTGGAAGAGCATGATAGAATTCTGCAGAAGCTGACAGGTAGACAATAGCATCTGCTGCCGTAGGATGCGTCAACATATCAATTTTTGGGTTGTCGAGGGGATGAAGTGAGTTTTTAGAGACTAGTGGTCTGAGTTGCATTGTATCTTCAGGTAGTCTCCAAACTGCTTGTACCTCGAACTGGGTTCCTTGTCTCCTAGATTGAACGTCATATCTCCTGGCATAATCTAAATGAACTGTAGGCCCCTTGTAAATAAGTTGTAGTGATCCCTGTGATCTTGTCCACCATGCATGAGGTGTCCATTTTGTTTTATTCGAAAATTACCTGCCATTTTAGTGTGGCTTCCGCTCGTACACACGGTCACACTGCTTGGGTTTTACTTCCTGGTTTATTTATTTGTGCTAAAAGGCCCAATACT
Source organism: Eragrostis nindensis (assembly GCA_012490785.1). Taxonomy (NCBI): domain Eukaryota; kingdom Viridiplantae; phylum Streptophyta; class Magnoliopsida; order Poales; family Poaceae; genus Eragrostis; species Eragrostis nindensis. The sequence goes on from JAAXCT010001848.1 coordinate 41,401, forward strand.
TGTGAATCCAGTTCTACTTTTCCTATGCAGTTTCTTTAGTGTTTCTATCCTAGAGCTTCAGCTCCTCTAAGCAAATAGTTTTTAAGATCTAGTATAACTTTTTTCTTCAAGGGAAAATTTTGAGAACAAATTAGCAATAGTTAAAATATATTTTGAAAAAGAAACTGCAAGGTAAATATGCATTTATCATTATCAAATAGAAACTTTGAGATAGATCCAGGACAAAGACCTTCCAAAGAGAACGGAGGCAGCTTTATCAGAGAACGGAGGCAGCTTTATCGGGCCGGGTCTGGTTGAATTCATCCTACGTTTTCATATTCCGTGTTACACTGGTAATACTGACGGAGTAGTGTGCATACTCTGGACTACAATCATTCTGTTAGTCATTCATGCAATATTGGATTGCAAAAACATTTTGTCACAATGCATGGCTTATAGCGGCTTTTCGCTCAGTGGCTTATGTATTTTATTGGTACTGTGGCTACAGTAAAAACAGTGGGAAAATATAAGCCAGAATAAGTCACATTTTTGTGGCCTTTACTGCCTTCTAGCCATGTAGCTACACTGAAAATATTGTAGCAATAAGCATAGCCAAAGTCAAGAAGCCGTGCCAAACAAAGACTTAGTGTATTTTGTTTCAAATTGGAAACTATAATTTGGAGCGGGAAAACAACAAATTGATGTTGACGGTACTGATTCTTCATCTCCTGTCATGAACAGGATGTTTATACCTTCCAATCAGCGTTTGCAAAACAGTTCCAAACCGAACCAGAAACCATGGTTAACGGTAAAACCAGACCGGTTCGGTTTGGCCGGTTCACCGATTTTCGAATTTAAAACTAAAAAAGAATTGAAACATCAAAAAAATTGTCAAAAAACCTAGACGTAAATTTTTTTCGAGGAACTTAGACGTCATTTGTAGCCCAATGGTGGAATAAAAACTTGAAAATTGGTTCGTTTGGTCGGGGAAAATTTGTTGGATGAAAAACATGGGAAGAAAAAGAGGAAAAATGAAAACCCACTTTTCTTCACTTTTTCCTTTTTTCAATTTAAAATAATTAGCAAGAGATCATTTCAAAGGACATGATGAAATTGGCAATGATCATTCCAAAATTTTCATTATTTTTCTTCACTTTTTTCTTTTTTTTCTATTTATTTGTCGGTTTTCAGTTTTTTTCCACTGGTTTTCTGGCTAACCTCACCGAGTTACCTGTTTTCTCATTGCAAATTTTGAAAAAGTTTGTTTCTCTGGTTTTTGGTCTGGTAAACCAGACTAACGGTGGCAGCCGGTAACCGCGGCTCCATCGGTTTATAAAACATTGACCATGACCTTCATTGGCTCACAATGAGAATGACGCTTCTCTACGGTCAGCTCCTCGGTTATGCCAAGTGATGGCGTGTTTGCATTCATGCATGTTTCTAAATGTACCACGAATGAGGATGTTGGTGTGGAGAAACCAAACCACCCCCCCCCCCCCCCCCCCGGGCGTCACAGGAATTTCACAGGAACAGGTCAATTTCACAGGAAAAACGCAGGAAAGGAAAAATTTCCTCCAATCCAAACGAGCCCTAAACATGTGCACTTTTGAATTAGATGAGATGCTTGGGCAATCTGGCTGTCTTCCACTTATAAACCAGCATTTTTTCAAGTGTTAAAACTAAAAAATGTGATACTAACGTTTTATGTGATGTAAATATATAATCAAATTTGTTCTGTGCACGGTAACTACATTATGCATTAGTTGTTCCCTTCAGAATCTTTCTAAGTCGTGAAGATTCGCTACTAGTTTCATTCCAAAATATAAGCATCTTTTTTTTTTTGCGACTCCAAAATGTAAGCATCTGTGGTTATGTTTTTGGGTGGCTCGATTCACACCACCTTTATCTAGGTGGACATGGGATGCTGTCAATCCAGTACAAATCTAGAAAAGCTTACATTTTGACATAAATGAAGTACATCATTATCAGATAATTTTGCTAATAGCTTTTCACTTTTGACTAACAACAATTTTCATTTTGATTGTTACTTTCCTTTACCTTTGTCTAACACGGAATTTAAAGGAATATATTGAACTATAAAATTTGTTAACAATTTTCCAACATAATTGACTAATTTTTTTAAAAAAAATGTTAAATATTCCAAAATTTACAATAAATATAAAAATTAGCGTACTAGTTTTCTAAATTCTATGAATTATATTAAATTATTATTGTAGTCTTTTGAAATTGTTGAACTAGAGAATGATAATGTTGCAGTGTTGCGAAAAGGACTTGTAGCCTAGTGGTTAAAGGAGCGTCAGTAGCACCTCAGGTCCTAGGTTCGACTCCTCGTGGGAGCGAATTTTTCCATGATTTAACGGCATTGTGCTTTCAGTGGTAGACGATGCTATAAAAAAAAAAAACAAGGCATCAGTGGTGACTTCGTCAATCTCAAAGATTTGACTGCTCAGTCTTCGAATATGCTCATAGGGGGTAGGGTTTGTGTACCTATGTTTTAAGACATGAGTATGCGTGCGTTGTGAGTGTTGAGTTGTATGAAAAAAACATTGCAGTGTTCAAAAGATTTGATGAAGTGTGAACCAAACATTTGCAGCAAACAGAAGAACTCGCCACTCTCTCGACCTTTCCTCTCACTTTCCCCACGCTACAGTAGCGCAAGGGCGAAAGCGAGGCGGACTGATTTCCGGCGCCGAATCCCGGGTCTTCTCCTTCTCCGGTGGCCTCGCCGCTGCCGGAGAGAGAGGAGACCCGCGGAGGAGGTGTCCGGTGTGTATAACCCTCTACTATTAGGTTAGTTTCCTATAGTCTAGGGTTAGTTTCATCCATGGCGCCGGCGAGACGGCATGGATGTCTTTTCTTGCGGCTTCGGTTCCGGCGAGACGACATGGAGGCGGTGCTCAGCTGCTCTGTGTGGTGGCGTGAGTTCTTCAGATCTCCATGGCGGCTTCCTGCTTCGACGGCGGACCGGCGGTATGAGGTATTTTGTTCCCTTTTCGGCGGAAGGAAGGGGGATCTTCTGTGCTTCCCTAGGGTAAGTTCCTGTCGGCGTCGCTGAGGATCAGTGATGCTCGACTTTTGTTCCGGTCGGCGACGGCGACGGCGTCGGCTGTGACTGGTTTTCCTCTTTCTTCCTCCATGCGACGGTGGCCGATATCCGTTCAGCTCTTGCGAATGCGTGCTGGAGAGGGTTCCAGGCGCTGTTTCTTGCGGCAAATCCAATGCTTGGAGTCGTCCTCGGAGGAGAAAGGTGGATGGCGTTCGGGTCCGGCGACCTTCGCCGGAATCTGGAAGTGTCGAGGCTGGCCTCGTTAGAGGGGGTTGAGTGCTTTTTTCAGTATGTTCAGGGTGTTTTGTGTAAACTCCAGGGATGTACTGTTTACTTCTTTTAATATAATCCCCTTCCGAAGCAAACAGAAGAACTCGAGGTTATAAGGAGAAAAACAACTCTGGGATGTCACACCCCCTTAATTTCAGCTTTATGAAATTTGTGAAAATGTTTGAAGGAAAGGTTAAAAATGGAAAACGAGGACTAACCGGTCCCGAGGCCAGAGCAGAGTGGTCCACGTCGCCACGGGCCTGCTCCAACCCTAACCCCTCCATCCGCGGGGAAGGCAGCGCCGGGGGTCGGGAGCGAGGCCGGCGGCGCCTCGTCGCTCGGGTATTCTGGGCGGGAGGCGCTCTCGGAGCCGACAGGCACTCGGCAGAGGTGAATGAATCCCTTAGCCTCAAATCCCAATCCCATTGTTTATGTATGGCTTGAAACGACGATTGATTCGGACCGTAGGAAGGGCTTGTTGTTTTTCATAACTGCGAATCTAGAATTGATTTTGTGACTCTTCCATTGCAAAGCGTAGATCAATCGTACCCCTTTCAGAACTGGATTTTGATTGGCAACCAGGTATGCGAACCTGCGGCTGAATGGAGCTCCATTGCGGATACACGGAGCATTCATAATCTGCGCACCTTTTAATCTCATCCGCATCAACAATCTTCTTGGATTAGGATGCAGAATAGGAGTATGGCTTTAGCAGAAGCTCATTTGATTGTGGTTGTATTGAAGGATTGCTCAGTAAATCTAATTTGAGATCATGTGTCTGGTTGGTCCATCGCCTTAGGTTACATTAATGTTACTAAGCTTTGCGCCTGGGCATTTCGTCAAAATGTATAGTCTCACCTGAAAAGGAGTTGTACTGGTGGCAGTGAACTGGTCTGCTGATTCTATCAATGTTACTCCCTCTGTTCTTTTCCTGTTTTTAATGACGCTGGTTAGCACAACCAGCATCATAAAAAGAAAGGAATGAGGAATAGTTTCTAATATGAGATAGCGTGATATCCAAAGTTTTATCCCTCTTTTTCCCTTGAGAGATTTTTATTAAATCACAATGGCCTGTCCGCCTGAAAGAAATTAAAAACAATGGCTTAGAGGTGCATAGAGAAGAGAAACAAGCTGGATTTGCGCTTGGTTGAGATTAGCAAGAAAAAGACGGAGGAAAAGCTTAAACAAGCAGTGCTCTCGCTGCCAGCTCAAGCTATGACCGAGAGGAATTTGAAATCTGACCAGGTTAGGAACCTTCAATTTAAAGTGCACGTGAACAAATAAAGATCCTGAAACAGTCTTTAAATTTTGGCTTTTCTTTATGTACAAGGATATATCTTGCATCTATCTGATTCTATTGATTTCGCAGGACTGTGAAGCACGGATGACAATAGAAAAGGAATCAACAATGACAATCCTTGCAACGGAGGTAAGAAAAAAGCTTGTTGTTTTGATCAAAATTAGCGATGAACTTAAGTAGTTATGTCATACCTGCAATTCGATTAGATTCACAAGTGCTCCATCTGTCCTTTTTTTTTTTGCACGGTTCCAGCTTCTTCCAGACATGCATTTAACAATTCCATTTTTTCTCTCTTCAAAGTTTAGTAGTTTGAAAGTTGAAAAATAATGAGAGAGCTGATAGGATTTCCACATTTTACTTCTTCTTTCGCCCCTTGACTGCTACTTCGGTCTTTACTTAAAGAGAGTTAGTTCAGGGCTAAGCTCCTTCTGGATTTACTTGGGGTTCAAGTTGGTGTGGCTGCATCCCCTCACTCTGGTGCCTGCTGTTGTGGCTGACTACATCTTGTCATGTTGGTGCAGCTGGCAGGCTGTACCTTGTCCCAGTTGGCCTGTTTGAACTGGCCTGGACCACGCTGGGCCTGCATGGTTCCATGGCTGATCTTATTGGGGGCCCAGATGGGAACGGATGTGCAAATGTTCATGTGCATTTTACTATTTTTTCATTGGTCCAGAATGCATTGCATTTAATTTATCGAAATGTTCTGTCCACATTATAATGAGAATACTCGAACATAAAACTTGAATTGAAACTAGCTGAATGTCTGCATTGCCATGTGTGACGGAAATTTCACAACCAAGATACAGAACCAAATCAACACATTACAAATAGAATCGAGTAAAAATTTGAGAGAACCAATAATCCTCCCTGTTGATCAAAGTTCATGTGGTCTAACTTTGTCTGAGAAAACAAAACTGTATGCCCTTGCTGTTTTGGCACATCTTAGTACTCAACGTGAACTTTGATCAGCAAGGAGATATTGGTTGAAGTAGTAGTAGTAGAAAGTTCTTGCATTGTCTTTGATCTCTTGCTGCCACACATGTCATGTGCCTCAACCACCATAACCATTGAGTCCTTGAGAAAGCAATGCTTAAGAACCTGCAAATATAATAGCAAGGGAAGAGAAAATGAATGAAGCTTCAGATTTGCATTGATTGCAGTAGATTAGCATACAGAAGAGTGAATTGTTAATAACTTGCTAATAGTGTTCAGAATCACAAAAAATGGACATTTTAACATATGCAGAACACTTGCGGAAGGGAGACGAATTTGGAAGAAAGGTACAGTGTCAGGGTTGCTGTTGAAAATGGAGATGGACTATTTGGAAATCTTACTCCTGAAGAAAGATTGCAGGTATGATAGAAAAACTCATCGACTCGAACGTTACAAGATCAAATAAATTGTATGACTTCAACAAATGTAGACTAAATTCCAGTGACACTTCTTTCAGCAGGCACCAGTATTGAATAATACTGAAACTGATATGGTATCAGAAGTACCAGCTCCTGAAGCTGCTGACACATTTATTCAGGTAAAGTTTATGCCGCAATTTCATTGCATTTTAAAGTTTCGAGATTGATTATTCTTTGAAAGCTATAAATGTTTTGCAACTATAGGAACTTGAAAAAAATAATGGGAACCATGCTGTCAGTGATGAAGGGGAGGAAGACTATAATGAATGCCACAACGACGGAGATGAAGCAGAAGGTGAGGTGGGGAAGACTATTTTTTCCCAAGTCCAGAAGATGCAGAACAGGCTAGGCCCCCAGAGGTTGGCATGGTATTTGCTACACTACAAGATGTCCATCGTTTTCTCAATGTCTATGGGCTAGTTGCTGGATTTGTAATGAAGAAAGGATGCAATTATAAGCACAAGAAGATAACATTTGTGTGCAATAAAAGTGGGAAGATGACAGAGCGTGGATCAGGAAAGAGGAAAAGGAGATGCAATGCCATTGACAGAACAGGATGCCGTATGAAGGTGCTTGTGAAACTTATCGTGGAAAGATGGGAAGTGGCAGCAGTGAAGAATGAACATAACCATCCGCTTGTGAGTTTACCCTCGCTAACCAATTTTTTATCAGCCACAAGTACATGTCTGAGGAAGAGAGAATTTTCTCAAGAATATTGCAAGAAAGCAAAATTAAGCCGGCAGAGATAATGGAAATTTTCAGGAAACTAAGGTGCAGGTTAAAGAATATACCTGTCCAGAAAATTGATGTCAACAACTTGAAACAGTCTGAGAGGCAGACAGGCACCAAGAATACTGATGTACAAAGCACACTAGAACATATGAAAAGATTTCAGAAGGAGCAACCTGGGTTCATCTACGCTATAAATACTGATGATGGCGACAGTGTCAGAAGCTTATTCTGGACAGACTCGCAAGCTAGACTGGATTATGCTTTGTATGGAGATTTCATTTTGCTCGATACAAGTTATACCACTACTGAAAACAACATGTTGTTTGCACCGCTAGTTGGAATTAATGGCCATGGTAAGGCAATTGTTTTCGGTTGTGCTTTGCTTGAAAATGATGTGGCTGAGACACTCTCTTGGTTATTTAGGACTTTTCTGGATGTGATGGATGGAAAAAACCAATTATAATAATCACACATCAGGGTTCAGCTATGCAGAAATCAGTTGCAGAGGCATTTCCTAACGTCTTCCATAGGTTCAGCATGTGGCATGTGATGAGGGATGCTGCTACTGAATTTGGAGGTTCTATGGCAGACAGATCTGGATTGCAAGCTGAGCTAGCACATCTGGTTACAAATTCTTTAACCACAGAAGAATTTGAGGATGGCTGGAAAGCAATGCTTCAGAAATATGATGCAGCATCGAATGCACACCTGAATCTCATGTATCAGACCAGATTAATGTGGGTGCCAGTTTACTTCAAGCATGTGTTTTGTCCATTTATACGTTCCACTGGACGGAGCGAGAGCACAAATCCAATCTTCAAGGATGTTCTTCCAGAGGATACCATAGAAAATTTCTTTCGTCAGTATGATATCTTCCAGAAGGAGGTTGCTCGCATTGAAGATGAATATAGATCTGAGTCTACTCCAAAAATGCCAATGTACTGTACTAGGCAACCAATCGAAAGGCAGGCTGCTGAAATTTACACAATGGGGCTGTTCTTAAAATTTCAGAAAGAGCTGCTCGATGCATCAGCTTTCAATGTTTTTGAAAAGGAAAAGAGCAGAATTTATACAGTAAAGAAAACACTGGATTATGAGGAGGCTGAATTTGTCAGCGATTCCTTTTCTATTGAAGTCGACATGATGACAAACATGTTCAACTGCATATGTTCAAAATATGAGCGAGATGGAATACTTTGTTGCCATGTACTAAGACTTTTCACACAGCTTGGAATTAATGAGATACCTCAACATTATATTAAGCAAAGGTGGACAAAGAAGTATAAAAATGGAGGGGAAAAGACAGGATGAGATTTTTCATAAAATGCCTTTATGTTTGGTTTGTTGTTGAACCAGATGGCAGATATTTGTGCTACTGTATTCATGGATTCAGATCAAAGTAAACTGCTGGAACAGCTAGAAAGGTTTCAGAAGAAGCTGAAAGGAAAAAAAGCAAATGAATAGGGAACGGGTATGTGAATGTGTAGCTGCAAATCAGCGCTCATCAGTTGGTTGTTTTGGGGGATGGGTCATTTAGTTAGATGCAAGTAGTTGATTGTATAGTTCTCTAGATGCGATCTGTTTTGGTGTCCCTTGTAAATGCGGCATTGTGATCCTTTTACACTAGGCAAGAAGCAATATACTAACACTCATTTTCCTGCGCTACCGATGCATCTAATTCTAATCCGTATCCATGACGCTTTTCTACAGCGACTTGTATTCCTATTTGTTCTCTTCCCAAATGCAATGTCTCATTATTTCTCCTTCGATGCTACTACTCTCACCAGTCTGGTTTGGTTTAGACATTGGCCGTGCCCTTAGCTGCAGAATTGGACCCTCTGTTAGGCCATGCGAGTTACTCTTTCTTAAATTGTTGCTGTTGTTGACATTTTGAGTGAGTGTTTAACCATTCGTCTTATTAAAGAAACAATAAAAAATGAAACATAATTTATAAATTGCATATTTAAATTAATATTTTAAATAAGACGAGTCGTTAAACATAACTCGAAAAATCAACGGCGACAACAATTTAAGGAAACAGTTCATTTAAATCCACTATGTATTTCAACTGCCAGAGAGATGGTTTATTTCGTTTCATTTTATAGAAGCTCTCACGTGGATAGGTCCCTATTCATGCTATTGTTGCAGTAAAATTAGCATCTCCAGCTATGGCCTTCAAAATATGACCTTATATGTTTCAGGATCTAAAATTTTCATGTCGACTCCAGCGCAGCAGCACTTGTTTCTATGCCCTTATTCACGTGGGTATTGCTTGTTTTTTTTTTTTTTTTTTTTTTGCGAGAAAAAGGTGGGGTTCTATTAAAATTGGATCACAGTACAGCCACACCTTTTACAAGGACACCCCTGGGTCCATTTTACAGAAAAGTCCTCAAAGAAAAAGAAATTACAACGAAGTCCTCCTTCTTCAAGAAACTCTCCCGATCCACAATCTCCTCGCCGCCGGCCACCACCGAAAGCATCGCTCGGTATTCTCCTCGGACCAGATCCGCGACCACGCATTGTTGAAGAAGCCGAACAGATGTGCACGAAGAAGGCACAAACCCGGCCATCGCAAGGATCCAATCCTGAACCGAACAACAACCAACCAGCGAAAACCAGCAGCAAAGAGCAAAAGATCCGAGGCTTCGCCGCCAGCGCATGACGGCAACCACCCGGCACCAACATCCACCATCGCCAGCGTCGCCGGCGAGGGAACAAAAAGACAACCGCCATCGCCATGAAGGACGACGACGTCGTCAGAGACATCACAGCCAGGAGCAAAAGACCGAAGAAATCAACACCAACACGTGATGCCGACCACCCGGACACACCTTCCACCATCACCGACGCCGCCGATGAGGGGAAACAAAAGCCCATCCACCCTTTCGCAAAGGAACGGAAGGCAAACGAACTCCACAAGGCCTTACCGTTGATCTTGCCGCCGACAACGACTCCATCACCAGCACTGCCAGGGGAGAGAAGAACTCCAGCCGCCAGGAGAGCCGGAACCCTAACCCTAACTACCCTACCACCTAATCTACAGCTAAAGGGAGCCCGCCGACGGCGAGATCCTGCTTCCCCACCCTCTCCGGCGCCGACGAGGCCGCCGGAGAGGGGGGAGAAGCGAGAGATCGAGCGCCGCGGCGAGATCGCCTAAAATCGCCTCGGGCTACTGTAGCAAGGGATAAGGGAGAGAGGGGCGACGGAGAATGGAACATATCCTTGTGGGTATTGCTTGTTACCCCCTCATCTCCGATAGTTGCTTCTTGCTGTCCAAACTAGTGCCAAAAGGAGCACGAGATGTAGCTGTGCGGGTATGGGCGCGGCAAGGCGGACCTGGTGAGAAAGGAATAAGCCTTGCACACTATGGGCACTGACATAGACAAGCATGTCTCCGTGTGGTATGCAACCTGACGAGCTCTCAACTGGGGCGCAATGGGGGTACGGTCCTCAGTGGTGGGCCTAATGAGCTCATGCACACGTCCCTCGGGGAATAGTTTGCGGCAAGACTATGTTGGAGTTTGTGTAAAATTTACTATGATTGTTACAAACATGCATAAATTAATATCTTCAATTAATTGCAAAGTGACCATGCTAGAAAAATGATAAATCATGACATGAATGACATAAATCAAGTATACAAAAGTTGATGATTTATTGGCAAGTAAATAAGCAAATGTTGAATAAACAACAAGAATACAAATAAATCCATAAATGTTTTACGGTGGCAAAACATGACATGCAACCATTTTTAATGTATGGAGCTCATCAAGTGGGATCCAAAACAAATTGTTTAATGGTAGTATTCTTTCATATGAATATTACAAATTTTTGTCGATTTCTTATTGTTAAAATAGTTATAGCTCTCTAAAATATATTTCAAAAGTTGTAGTTTTTTGAAACCTTGACATAAATAGTTATCTCTACTACTTAATAAGTCTCAAAGAGGTCGTCAGCCGGATTTTCAGCTTCAGATTTCAGACCTCTGCCCGTTTATCGATTTGAATTCGAGTGAGTTTTTCAACTTTTAAATGACCGAATCAGATCTAGCCACATGCAAGCATTAGGTCCGGCGGTACTTCTGTTTCCTTCTATCTTAGGATTCCAGAGTTCGAATCACACCTTCCGACAGTTTTTGTTTTCTTATTTGATTTTTTTTTTTGCATCGTTTAAAAACTATCACTCTTCATTGATGTTAAAAATATTTTTTGATGTTCAAAATTCACTAAAATTTGTGTAGTTACAGTTTTACATGTGCAGAATATGATGGTTGAAATTACAATTAAAAAATATACCAGGAATTATGAATTACAATTTAGCTAAAAAGGTAGTTGTTAACCATTGTTTGGATTACTTAAAATACTTCAAGTTTGATAAATCCTTAGGATTTTTACAAGAACACTATTTTTATTTGTAGAACAAAGCGAAAATATTATATTCTTGAGAGAAACATTTAGGTATTTAGAATAAAGAAGTTATATTATCACTTCGTAGCAACGCACGGGCATCACTCAAAGAAAAAGAAAAAGGGAAATCAGGCCATAATAGAGCAGGTCCACGTGGCCACGGGCCTGCTCGAACCCTAACCCCTCCATCGCCGCGGGGAAGGCAGCGCTGGGGGCAAGGTCGCGAGCGTGCCCGGCGGCGCCTCGTCGCTCGGGCATTCTAGGCGGGAGGCGCTCTCGGAGCCGACAGGGGGCTGTAGGCACTCGGCAGAGGTGAATGAACCCCTTAACCCCAAATCCCCAATCTCATTATGTATGGCGTGAACGACGAAGATTGATTCGGACCATAGGAAGTACTCTTCATTCTAAGTAACGTCGATTCTAGAACCACACACTGTAGTGTTGTGACTCGCACAGTACTAGATCAATCCTAGCCTTTTCGGAGTTGGATTTTCGATTGGCAACAAGTATGTGAAACTGAGGCTGTATATCTACGCTGCTCAATTTACTTGAGTTATATCTCAGTAGATCTAATTTGAGATTGTCTGTCTGGTTGGTCCACCGCTTGAATTCCCATTACCTTGGCTTACATTAATTCTGACTAACCCATTGCGCCTGGGCATTTCGTCAAAAATCATAGTCTCACCTGAAAAGGAGCTGCACCAATGGCAGTGATTTGGTCCTGCTGTTTCTATCAATGTTAGTCCCTCCATTCCTTTTTTTTTTAATGACGCTCAACCAGCGTCGTAAAAAAAAAGAACGGAGGGAGTAGTTTTCTAATATGAAATAGCACATCTGTTTCTATATCCAAAAGTTTAACCCTTCTTTTCCCTTAAGAGAAATGTTGTCAAATCACAATGGTCTGTCCGCCTGAAATTTGAAACAATGGCTTAGGTGCATAGAGAGGAGAACAAGCTGGATTTGTGCACGGTTGAGATTAGCAAGAAAAAGATGGAGGAAAAGGTTAAACAGGCAGTGCTCTCTCTGCCAGCTCAACTATGCCCGAGAGGTATTTGAAATCTGACCAGGTTAGGAACCTATAAAGATCCCTGAAGCAGTCTTAAAATTTTGGTTGTTCTTTATGTACAAGGAATGCATCTATCTGATTCAATTGGTATTGCAGGACTGTGAAGCACGGATGGCAGTAGAAAAGGAATCGACTATGACAACCCTTGCAACGGAGGTAAGAAAAATGCATGTCGTTTTGATGAAAACTAGCAAAGAACTTAAGTAGTTATGTCGTACCTGCAATTCGATTAGATTCACAAGTGCTCCGTCTGTCTTCCTTTTTTTTTTTGTGTGTGTGGCTTAGTTCCAGTTTCTTCCCGACATGGCAATGAATGGTTCCATTCCATTTGTTTCTCTCTGAACATTAGGAGTCGACATAACCTCTTAAACACTTTTTTTGTTTGAATGATTCCCTCACTCTTGTAATATGAGAGCACCTTACCCCGTATCGCGATATTCTTAGGTGTTTTGTACCAGCATGGACCCATTGTACCCCACATCAGTGGAGACGCTGACACCGGAATTGTGCGCGCAAAAGCCTTTATGTGCCATTGGCTCTTAATGTAGTGACCCGTTGGTACTGAGTGTCTAGCTGTTCGCAGGATCCCATTCTATGCCATGAAACTCTTCTCCATGGCCTCCAAGCGACTGGTCTCCAGCCTCTCAACCTTTTCTCCTGCCCCGACTCTTCCCTTCCCACCATTTGAGCTAAGTTTTGGGATTTGGCATCGAAACCAGCCTACGATACATCTGCAAGTCAATTTTTCATAATTGCTTGTCCATGTTTGCGAATACTATGTAAGAATACCGTGTTGAACTTATCTTGTGCATAAGACAAAGAGGCCGTTCAACTGAAAAATATTTTAGCGGTTAGTGAACTCGCATGATACATTAGGGTGGTAAATTGAATTTTCCTTTTCAAATTATTCAATGTATAAGAAATATTGTAATGGTTACGCCATTTTATGGAAAATATGCAAGAAAGCAATGATTTTCAATCAGTCAGCTGCTGTTATGGATAGAAGGCTCAAGAGCTTGAAAGTTTAAAGACTATAATGAGCTAAGTTTTAAGAACTAGAGAGCTGGTAGGGTTTCCATGTGTTACTTCTTTTTTGCCCCTTGACTGCTACATCTGTCTTTACATAATGAGGGTTACTTAAGGGCTAAGCTCCTTCTGGATTGACTTGGGGTTCAAGCTAGCATAGCTGCATCTCCTCACTCTGGGGCTTCTTGTTATGGCTGACTGCATCTTGTCATGTTGGTGCAGCTGGCAGGCTGTACCTTGTTCCAGTTGGGCTATTTGGACTGGCCTGGGCCGAGCTGTGCCTGCATGGTTCCATGGCTGAGCTGATTGGGGGCCCGGACAAGAACGGATGTGCAAATGTTCATGTGCATTTTACAATTTTTTTCATTGTTCTAGAATGCATTGCATTTAGTTTATCTAAATATTCCTTCCGAGTTATAATGAAAAATACTTGAATGTAAAACTTTAAGCTAAAACTAGCTGAGTGTCTGTGCATTGCCATGGATGCCTGAAATTTCACAAACAATATACGTAATCAAACCAACACCTTACAAATAGATTTGAGTAATAATTTTAGACAACCAATAATCCTTCCTGCTGATCAAGGTTCAGGTGATCTAACTCCTGCTGAGAAACCTAACTATATCCCTTTGTTGTTTTGGCACATCTCAGTACTCAACGTGTGTTGTTACGTCATTGAGCCATTGATTGAAGCAGTACTATTAAGTTCTTGCACTGTCTTTGAGCTCTTGCTGCCACAGCTGTCACCTTTCTCAATCACCATCTACTCCTGCCTACTGTTCCCAGACAAATCAAATTGTCAGAATTGTACCAAAGCTGTCGAACTCCAAACAAACCCATTGTTTTATTGACACAAGCTGTTGTATGCTATTCTGAACCCATGGTTTTATTGACACAAGCTGTTGTATGCTATTCTCTTCCTTTATCTCATCACTGCAGTCTAGTTTAGTTGCAGGCTGATATCACAGTTTAATTTGAAGATCAGTTATGTGATCATGCTGCATACTTTTATGTCTAAGAGACACATTGAAGTGTTTGGCAAGATAACTTGATGGCACATGTGCAACCTAAATACATATCTGATCAAACCCGTAAAACATGAGTGCGCAGGTCGCATTGAAATTTTGATTTAGCCATAAATAGTTACGCAAAACTTCTGATCACCTTGCAAACTTGGGCAACATCTAAAAGAAAAGAATATCCTTGCATGAAGCCATATTCAGAACTTTATTTCAGTAGACAACAATTTAGGAATGTGCGTACATTAACAAAGAGTGCAGTTACATGAGAATCAGCAAAGATGCGTATACTTCATGAACATGAGAATCAGCAAATCGTGTGTTCTTTGCTTATTTTGACCTTTTTTTAAACTATTTTTAGATCTAGACTGTTTAAGAAACTATTTTCAAAATTTAACCCTCGCTATCCGCGCCAGCGAAACTGGCACGATTGAGGCGCGGCGGGAGGCTTGGCGCTGGTGTCCAGAGGTGGCTCTGGCGCTGAACTGAAGACAGTATAAATAAATAAGTGTACTTCTTTGACAATAGCAACACATTGCTCCAGCGGTAAAGCCGCTTGTTTTTGGCCTTGAGGGTGAGGGTTTGAATCTTGAACCCGCAGATTTTGTTGTTACGTTTTATGAGCAACTTATACAGTATAAATAATTTACTTTGGTATATGGTCACCAAAAGCTTGTTGCTTCTTTATTTTTTGCTATTATTTTTTTATTGCATCACATGAAATCCCTTCTAGTTCACACTCAGAAGCCATGAATATTTTTTGCTATTGTAAAGAGGGTGGGAGATGTAAATATCTATAACAAACTATTTATATTTATTAGGTAGGGAATTGATGAATTTTTTATTTTCAAATTGATTGCTTGACCATGGCCCACGGGGTCAAAAAAAAAAATATTGCTCAACCTTGGTTTTGAACCCGGAACCTCTCGGAAACAATCAAGCAACCTCACCAGCAAGCCATTGCACGCATACGTCAAATGGTGGACAGTTAATTTAATTATACTTTTTGGCGCAAGCCCAGGCACCTTGGCCACGTCGGACCTAACACCAGCGCCAGAGTCCTTCGCCTTATTCAGTTTATGTTCAGCGCCAGTTGTGATGGCGCGGAGCCTAGGGGTCAAAACTGAAAATAGTTTTCTCAGCAGTTCAGATCTAAAAAATGTTTTTTTTAAAAGGTCAAAATAAGGAAAAAAAAAACTCGCAAATCGTCCTCCCTGCTGATCAAAGTTCATGTGGTCTAACTTCAGCTGAGAAAACAAAACTGTATGCCGTTGCTGTTTTGGCACATCTTAGTACTAAACGTGAACTTTGATCAGCGGGGAGATATTGGTTGAAGTAGTAGTAGTAGAAAGTTCTTGCATTGTCTTTGATCTCTTGCTGCCACACCTGTCATGTGCCTCAACCACCATAACCATTGAGTCCTTGAGAAAGCAATCGTTAAAAACCTGCAAAGATAATAGCAAGGGAAGAGAAAATGAATGCAGCTTCTAATCTGCATTAGATTGCAGTAGATTAGCATACAAGAGGGTGAAACGTTAATAACCTGCTTATGGTGTTCAGAATCACAAAAAATAAATGACATTTTAACATATGCAGAACGCTTGCAGAAAGGAGACGAATTTGGAAGAAAGGTACGGAATCATGGTTGCTGTTGAAAATGCAGATGGACAATTTGGAAATCTAACAGCTGAAGAAAGCTTGCAGGTATGATAGAAAAACTCATCGACTCAAGTTACAGGATCAAATAAATTGTGTGATTTGAACAATTTAGACTAAATTCCTGCAACGCTTTTTTCAGCAAGCACCAGTATTGAATAGTACTGAAATTGATATGGTATCAGAAATACCAGCTCCTGAAGGTGCTGAGACATGTATTCAGGTAAATTTTATATGCCGAGATTTCGTTGCATTTCAAATTTGGAGAAATGATTATTCTTCGGAAGTTTTAAATGTTTTGCAATTATAGGAACATGAACAAGATAATGGGAACCATGTTGTCAGTGATGAAGGAGAGGAAGACTTGAAAGTGCATGTGCACCCCTAGTGGGTTTTGGTGTATTGTATGACAACATGATTAAAGGTCTAATATTCTTTGTGAAGTATATGGACAGGTTGCAAATAATATATGTACAATATCTTTCATGTATACACTTATGGATGTACAATTGTTTGAAGCAAATGAGACCATGTGACCAACATATGATGTAAACAAATGAATTATCTCATGTACAAGATTCTATGACAAGCATGTATGGAAAATAAATAGAGACATGGTTGTCTCTAAATCTAATGGCTTTCTCATAGTCAAGATGAAGAATGATCAAGTGCTATTTGTTCTTTATGATAATATATTCGGAAGCAACTTGATCAACCAACAAATCAACTATCAACACAATTGGATGCTTATGGATGATACAAGCAATGTATGACTTAAATAGCAAGATGGTGAAGAATTGGCATGACGTGGTCGCGATGAACCATGATTACGAGAAGGGCAAGATAAGTTCTTGGCGCCGAG
The DNA here is from genome assembly GCA_012490785.1 of Eragrostis nindensis. Classification (NCBI taxonomy): domain Eukaryota; kingdom Viridiplantae; phylum Streptophyta; class Magnoliopsida; order Poales; family Poaceae; genus Eragrostis; species Eragrostis nindensis. Next base: position 58,196 of record JAAXCT010001848.1, read on the forward strand.
GCACCTAAGCTATGGTGAAGGGCAAGTGGAGTCGAATTTTGATGGACCATTCAAGCTATATGGAGTATATGTTGCTAAGTGTCAATTATTGTTGAAATAGGAAGATTTGAAGTGACTAGGAATTGCAAGATGGATATTGATCATATGGTTTGAAAGATTCCAAGTCACAAGCTCAAGATGGTGATGCTCAAGAAAAGCTCATGTGGCTGCCCTCAAGCAAAAATGAAGAGAAGTGGCATATCTAGTTCTCTATATGCTCAAGTTGTGAAAAGTTGTTTTACATTTAATCTTGAGTATAGGTGTGCCGCTCTATCAAGAGGGATGTTACATGGATAGCTAGCAAGTCTCAGTGCTCAAGAAAACCTAAGTGAGAAGAGTGAAACACAATGGCCAACACTTGCACAGTTCTCTCTGACCTGGCAAAACCGGAAGTTCCGGTTTGCCACACCGGAAGTTCCGGATTTTGGCAGATTTTGAACCCAACGGCTATACTGGGAAACCGGAAGTTCCGGTTTGGAAAACCGGAAGTTCCGGTTTCTACTGGCTAGTTCCAACAGCTAGTTTTCGGGGGAAAGAGTATAAGTACTCTACCATACCCTCTTTTAGAGGGTGCTGACCACATCCACGCATATATCCTGAGCCAAGGTGTCCTAGAGCTCTCCCCAACCTCTCTTTCTGAGATTTGTGAGTTTATAGCTAAATCTTTTGGATTGGGTTGAGAGAATTTGAATTAGAGATCACAAGAGAGCATCCTCATACTTGAGCAATTGAGCACTTCGCCGTGAATCCGTGAAGCATTTGTTACTCTTGGAGGTGAAGCCTCCTAGACGGCTAGGTGTCGCCCTAGAGCTCCCAAGCATGTGGTGAGCCTTGGGAAAGTTTGTGAAAGGCCCGTTTCGCCGCCGCAAGGAAAGAAACAAATAGTGGAAAGGAGGAAAGCGGTTGAAAGAGACCCGGCTCTTGTGAAGAGCTTCCTCAACGGAGACGTAGGCAGCTTGGAAGAAGCTGCTGAACTCCGGGAAATAAATCCCTGCGTGCTTCATTCGGTTTGCATTGCTTTCTAGTTCTTCTTGTTATTTATATGCAAATCTAGATCTACTAGGTTGCTTGAGTTGTTGAGCTTATATTCTCTGTGGACATCTTTGCTAGAGCTCTTTTTCATACCCTAGTAGCCTTATACATTATCTAGAGGGGACCGGCGATCGAAAACCTGAGTTTCAGTTTTCTGTCCAGTAAAAACCGGAAGTTCCGGTTTGCTAAACCGGAAGTTCCGGTTTTGACAGTTTTAGTTTCCGCTGCAGTTTTAATTGCTAAATTTGTTTAATCGCCTATTCACCCCCCCTCTAGGCGACATCAAGGGACTTTCAATTGGTATCAGAGCCCAACCTCCTTGTAGGCTTAACCGCTTGGAGGAAAGATCGATGTCGTTAGGCGAAATGGATCAAAATGCTTATGGTTGTCCTAGCTACTTGCTTTCATCCATATCAAGACCTGTTTTTGATATACCTCACTTTTGTGGCTCTAACTATGCTCATTGGAAAGATCGAATGATTTCATATTTTCGTCAAATGAGCCCACAAATTTGGTGGATCGTAGATATTGGCTTTTCTCATGCCTTGGATGATTGTTATCAAACAAAAGCGCAAGAGAAATGCCTATATCTCGAAGCTCATGCATATAATGCTTTATCTAGTGCTTTGAGCGCAGGTGTAGAGGATGTGATTGTCAAGAAGCATGGATTTCTTGAAAGCGCGCATCTTCTTTGGATGGCACTTGAAGAAATATATGGCTCAAGTGAAGACAAAGAATCATCTATAGAAAATGAGCCTGAAGTTACATCATCCTCAACAACCTTCACTGTACAAGAAGAAGTGAAGCAATCGAGCTTTGAAGCAAACAAGGTTCAGTCTGCCAGTCTGGGAAAACCGGAGGTTCCGGTTTCTCAAACCAGAAGTTCCGGTTTTGGCAGAACAGAAACATGCTCGATTCAGAATGAAGAAAATGATTGGTGCCGCTTTAGACCAAGTGAAGAGTCTATCTCATCAAGTGACTCAGAGGGTGAACACTCCATGTGCCTCATGGCTAAAGGCAAGAAGAAGCCAATCAAGAAGGATGAAAGTGAAAGTGAAGATGACGACTTTGAATTTGACAAGTTGAGCAAGAAAGACATGTTCAAGATGATGAAGCTCATGAAGAAGATTCAAGAGCAAGAGTTACAACTTGAGCAGCAAGAAGAACTTCTCAATGGCAAAATAGAAGAGCTAAAAGCTCTAAGTAAAGATCATGGGAAACTCAACAAGTTGCATGTATCCTTGACTAATGACTATGATAACTTGAAAAAGGATTATGCATGTGCCACTAACTCTTCTCTATGTGTAGCATCCTTGCAACAAGAAAATTGCAATCTCAAGGCTCAACTTGATGTGCTCACTAGCAAGCAAGTGAATTTGCAAAAGAGCCATGAAGAGCTTCGGTGCTCTCATGAAGATCTTATTGAGTCACATGCCATGCTAGAAATATCTCATGAGGTTGCATTGACTGTGGTAAAATCCTATCAACCTCACATGCAATTGCACAAGCACACAAATGTCTATTGATCTATCTTGCGCTAACATTTGTTGCTCTCAAGTAAAGCCATCATGTGATGAGCATATTCTTGTAGAAACTTGTGATGATTTTATTGCAAGTGAAAATGACTATCTCAAGAGAGAAGTTGAGAAGCTCAAGAATGACTTGAGTGTGTTGAAGGGGAAAGGTCATGTGCAACCATCTCAAGATAACCGTGATGACATGGTGAAGAAGCTTGAGAAGGGATCAACCGTCACATATGCTAACAGCCCCTGCAACAAGTTCAAGAAAATTAATGACAAGAGCAACAAGCAAACATTCAAGAAGAAAGCCCATGTTAAGAGCTTTGAGTGCCCTTCTATGGGACACTTCTCTTTCGAATGTGCTTCGAAGGAAAAAGATCAAGCCTCACATTCTAGAAGACAAAGAAGATTATCTCATAGGAAGTGTTTTGGTTGCAAGGAAGAAGGACACAAAATTGACTCATGTCCAAAGAAAGGCAAAGTGGTGCTGGCCAGTCAAAACCGGAAGTTCCGGTTTGTCAAACCGGATGTTCCGGTTTCTGCAGGAAAGCTTCAAGTCAATGAACCAAGTAGCAAAGGCTTTGTGTCAGCATATGACAGATACATGAGCAAATGTGGAAGCACAAGAAGGCAAATCAAGGAAAATGAAAGAAGAATCAAATATCGGATTTGCTATACTTGTCGCACTAAAGGACATATCGGTAAGGATTGTCCTATGGCTCAAACCTCTATTCCCAAGTTGGTCAATACTAATTCTTCAACTATGAAGGCCATAAATGATCCTTATGCTAAGATGGTGATTAGTTCACAAGTAGTAGCACAAAGCTCATTTGGATGCCGAAATCTTGTGTGACTAACATTCAAGGACCCAACAAAATTTGGGTACCAAAATGTGCTTGAAATTGCTACACAGGTATAAATGATGCATTGATGCCTTGGCGTACAAATGAAGTGTTCATGATATGAAACATGCCAAGGGTGGAGCCATTCATTTATTATCTACATCAATGACATCATGATAACAAGTATCACTTCCAAGTTCTTATGATCTCTCATTCTTCTGCAATTAGTTTGCATGTGCCATCTCTTATCTTGATGAGATCATTAAGATACTTATGAGTATGCACACTTGTATAGAAAGATGCAATTAATGTCTCCTATGGAGAAATTTGTCTTCTAACCTCTTCTAGGTACTCATCGTACTTCTTTAAAGCAACTTGAAGACAATACAAGACGCAAGTATCAAGATGTCACTGAACTCGCTGGAACGCAAATGTTCAGGAAACACTGGAAGTTCCGGTTTGATAAACCGGATGTTCCGGTTTCCCCTGGAAAATCTCCAAGCGAGAATAAAATTGCAAAAGTGATTGAAGTACATAAGTGAAGTGACTCATGGATGATCTAGTATCTCATGTTGGTTTCTATCTTGAACATACAAGCACAACATGAAGACTAGTATTACTCACATGTCTATGTGGTTGTGAGTATTTCTTGACACTCATTCATTCATTGAATATCTTCATTCCCTTAACTGAGATATAGAGTGAATCTCTCCATGTTCTTGATCGATCTAGTGCACATGATAAATTATTCAAAAATTCTGGTGCACGGGGGAGGTTCGCTCTATGTCTTAGGTTAAATGAGACTAACTTGGTTGTTTAAGTTATTTCATGAAAATAGTCTCACATATGGAGAAAGTGCTTATAAATTGGATATACCTCAAAAGGGATATGACACTTCTGCTGAACTTCAAAATCCCAGTCTGCGCTACTAATTCTAGTTTGCGTCATTGAAAGTGCATGATTTTCACCTATGAAAAATCCAGCATTGGATTTATTGTTGGAAAGTAAGCACAAGACTAAGTATCAATGTATTTATCTACATTGACGAATAATTGGGTTTTCTACACTAAGGTACGCTCTATTTGCTCTAGCAGTAATTCTTCTCATCGTATAGAACTCATGTGCAAGGTTGTGCCTTGGTATGTGGATGACTCAAGTCTCCTTATACTCTTTGTGAGTTAGGTTAGAACTTTTGAAAAACCTTATCATGCTTTGTGTGTGTTTCGAAAAATATTGGTTCTTGATCTTTGTGATCATGTCAAACTAATTGTGGTTATTGTTCACTTTGGTTGATTGTTGTCTAACCACAATTAGTGAGATAGTTCCTCTCAAGTCCATAATCTCCTTGATCAAAATTCCTTGAAAATCTCTCAAGTCAGCAAGTGCAATCAGTACCCGACTGTCCGGCGCAAGGTCGGACTCTCCGGAGAAAATCTTGGAATTTCAGCGCTCAGCAACAGAGACTCCCCATCGGATACTCCGGTAGTACACCGGATACTCCGGGCTACAGTGAGAACAAGAAAGTTCTGTTCCTGTAGTTTTGTCTGTTCTGCAGACAAAACCGGACGTTCCGGTTTCAAAACCAGAAGTTCCGGTTTCGTCGGGTTTAACCCCCTGACCAGAAATTTTACCCCTTAGTCCCACATTCACTTCTATCTCAAACTCTTCACCGTGGGCAAGCTCCTTCTCACTTCCTTTGCGATTTCAAGGTCCAACCGTGGATTCCTTCGGTTTTTTGGGTGGATTGAGTATCTCCAAGACTGGAGTCTCCGATTCCACCTCCGGATTTGAAGTTCCCCTCTCCAAAGGTACCAATGAACTCATCTTCCGATCTCTTTGGTCCTTCGGTAGATTCAAATTCCCTTCCTAGCATTGTTTCCTAGGATGCCATAGAACATGTGCCTGCAATATCTTGAAGATTAATTGGCTAAATCGATCGGATTCAAGAATTAGGTTTTCCCTGAGAAAACCGGAAGTTCCGGTTTCACAAACCAGAAGTTCCGGTTTTGTCAGAGGAAGTCTAGCTCAAGAATTTTGATTAGTTTCTTGGCTAGGAATTCTAAGTGCTACCTTGCTGTCTATTCATGCCTTGAAGGATCCTAAATTGATTTCATATGATTAGATGGACATAGTTTTTCCCTGAGAAAACCGGATGTTCCGGTTTGGAAAACCGGAAGTTCCGGTTTCCTCAGTGAACTCCTGTGTGCATGTTCTCATCTAAAATTGGTTACAAATCATCTCAATACTACCCTAGCTGTTTCCTAAGATCTATCCTTTCATAATCTATGTCAGGGGCAGCATGGCCGGAGAAGGAGGTGAAAGAAGAAAGAAAGCAAGGCATGATGATGTGGATCCTCAATATAAAGTCTTTGCACGCCGCAAGTGTTGGCGGTCGTTAAACCATGTTTTGACCGCCACCCTACCGGTAAATAAATGTATAACACTAAGATTTTGTGCATAGTAGATATGGCAATCCTCAATATAAATGCTAACGATCACTAGGTGATTTCTTTTAATAGTCTCTCGTTTTAAAAATAACATCTTCCGCTAGCCATAAAAGAATAGGGATATGACATGTGAAGAATTTACAAGGAAGTGACCATGTCAAAGAGGGAAGCAAGACAAGAACGTGAAAATCATCCCCACATATGGCGTCACAAAGATCGAAGAGAATTATGACACCTTGGAACTAACCTTCGTAAACGTCCACACTAACACTTTGCGGAATCTCGAAGACGAGATTCTTTTAAGGGGGGTAGACTGTAACATCCCGGATCCTAGGCTGTAGTTTTTTAGAAAGCTAACTACTCATTAGCATGATTTGTAAAAATTTAAAATAACCTAGATGGGAATTTTTCCCAAATAAAATAATAGTTTGACTCATTCTTGTGTTATTATATGTTTTGTTGAGGTTTTGATTTGGAATGTCCTAATTTGAAATTTTGATATTGATTTTGAATTTGGTTCTCCTCATTTGATGAAAGTTTGGATTTCAAGAATATTTAGGAAAAATATCACTTTGTGTATAGCATTTTGATAGCATAGGGAATTGTACGAATTTGTCTAGAAAAATATATTTATCGAAAAATCCTCCAAATTCACCATAGCTAGCAAACTGATAAATAAAATTTCTGTGAAATTTTTCATAAGGTTTGGATCATGTTTGCCTAGGTTAAAAATTCATGAAATAATTCTGCTCAGTTAATTTAGAGAAAGAATAAAACCTTACCTGGCCCGGCCCGTTGCAGCCCATTCCAGCCCAGTCGGCCCAGCTCGCGGAACCGCCACCGTCGCGCGTCGTCTTCCTCCCGCTCGTCAACGCACTGCCGCCGTCCAGCCACCACCGCCTCGCCACGCACGACACCGTCCCTGTGCCGCGATAGTGAAGTTCCACGCGGCGCGTCCAACGGCCTTCGACCTCTCTCGCGCTTTCCCTCGCCTCGTTGGAATTCCTCCTCCCCATCTCCTCTCACCTTGCTTCACTGCCGATTGGGACCCCGGCGAGAACCACCTTCTCTTCCTATAAAAGGACGCCTCTGGAGCTTTGATTCTTTTCCTCCCGTCTCCCTTATCCTCTAGAACTTAACCTCGTCCATAACCGTTGCATCAATTCGACGAATTTCCATTTTTCCTAGCTCCGGCCGCCGTCACCATTGCCGACGAATCTCCATCATCGGTGAGCTAGAGCTCAATTCCGTTGGAACTCATGACTTTTATCCATCGCTGAACTCATTTGTATGCTTTGTTGCCTCAACCTAGGCCTGTAGTGCCCTCCCGACGGAAGCTTCCTCTGTTCCGCCGCCGCTGGTCGTCGGATCGTCATCTCCGGTCACCGCAGGCTCTTCTGCTGGTTCGGTGAGCTCCCTAGTGTCCCGTAGAGCTTCAGCATAGCACAAACTCGACGATTTCTTGCTCTTACGTGCTTAACCTTGTTGTCCTGCCGCCGCAAACCCTAAGTCGTCGCCGCGCGCCGCGCTATAGGCCGCCATCGTCGACGAGGCGACTACCGGAAGGTAGCCCTTGACCTCGCGCATCGATTCGTGTAGCTCTTCGCCGCAGCCCGCCGCTGGTCCGTCGTCGACGAGCCGTTCCGCTGCCGCTTTACTGTTCACCCCGCGTTGATTTGAATTAACAGCTCAAGCTTGTGACGTGTCGCGCTGTAATTGGCCAGAAAACGTTTTAGACGGTTTTAGTATAAAATAGATAGAAAAATAGTGAGGAAAATTTGGGAAAATATCTAGAAAAAATTCCTTATGTTTTTAGGCTCCTTTTTATGTAAAAACATGATATACGTGTTTAGGAAAAATTCATAGAAGAAAATAATTTAGCTTCATGCTTTGTTTAAAAATACGTATTTAGGGAATTTATATATATGGAAAATAAATAAGATTAGGTTACTTTTGAACTTTTCAGAATCTATCCCCACTGTAGACATATCACTGATCATAGAAAAATTTGAGAAGAAATAAATATAGAATCGCTTTATTTCATAGAAAATCACATGTTTCTTTATGAGAATTTAATTGTTATTTATACAATAGAATTGCATACCATCTCTATAATTAAAATATATAGATTGTTATCCTAGATGTCACATGAAGAACTAAAATGGTAGTTTCATGTAAGTTTTACTTTGAATGATAGATTCATTAACCTAATTAAATGAACATCTCATCTATGCATGAACATATAGCTTTCTTTACACTGTATGAACTTATTTTCTGGCTATGATAACTAAAATAAACCATATGGCCACATCTCTAGGTTATACCATGGTTAAGAAACTAAATATATACTAAGTTAAATGAACTTCTTGTTAGCAAAATATAAATATGTCAGTTTATAAATTAATAGCTTATATTAGTATCTAGCATTTAAGAATATAATTGTAGATGAAAAATATGATAGGAACATTTTCCTGATTTTACATGAGCATGTAAGAAATATTTATACAATTTCATATTCAAACTAGAACTCGATAACATATCTTTGCATCTCTTCTAAATATGTAGATTGCATATACATACATAGATGTACCCAAAATGATTATGGAAAAATAAGTATCTTAATCCATAGGAATGTTTCCACGTGTATGTAGCCTCATTTTACCTATAAATTACGCTAAAGTTATTTACTATGTAAATCTTGTTTAATTGCGCATGTCACCTTAAACTATACTATGTCTAGATAATTTAGTTAGCTCAATGAAGCTTATCTTAAATGGATATATCTCATGCTCATGAATATATATATTTATATTGCACTCATATGCATACCTATGGTAAATGAATATTTTAACCCATAAGGATGTTTCTATATGCACTGGGAACATATAGCTTTATTTTACATATACATCATCCTAAGGATATTTGTTATAATATCTAATTTATTTGCTCATGTCTCTTTGAACAAACACCATGTTCATCAATAGGATAATTATGATTTAATATAGATATGCACGCAATCACCATCAATAAGCCATATACATCTTATCATCTTCCCTATATGGATTTAGTAAATAAATGTCTATGCATACCATCATGTTAGCTTTATATCAATCCATTTGAACAACACATGCATGCTTCTTTTTAAGAGAAAATAAATAATAAATAACTTGTCTAGGTGAATATGGCCTTTAAAGGGCCAAGAGCATAACTCATAACAAATGATCATCGTAAAGTAAATAGAATGGAATCGCGTAAACTCTAGTTGTCTTCTCTTCTAGTTATCTATCGATAGAACTCGATAACGTGTAGTCCGTTCGTACGAACTCCGAATACATATTTATTTTCATGAAATGCATTCCATAATCATGCTCTTTGGTTTTTATTCGAAATATGGTATTTCTATTGTAGATTTTATTGGATCTTCAATCAATGACTTTATTTGGATCTTTCGGAGTTTGTCGATCGTGGAATGACGTGAGTGAATCGTCGGAAGATTACATCGTCGGAAGATCGACACTTGAAGATCGTCATATAAACTATGTATATAAAGGTGCGAGGCAAGCACACCCCCTTGATCATTTTGACCCTATGTTTGCAAATACATTTAAGTGTTTAATTGTAGGATTAATTTGTGCATAATTTATAACACTAAAAATGCTCATTTGGGAAATGGTAGATACTACCTATTTGATTTTATCCCCTTTGTTGAATTATATTATATCCCTTTTGTAACCATAGGTTGGGCTATCATAATGACCATATGCTCTAAGCTTCATGATATAATTAATTACTAAATAAGCTTGCTAAAATGAAAGACTATATTTTTGTATAAATGCAAGTACATGTATATTCATTAAATTTACGGATTATGTTGATGGGAAATATTGTTGATGATATATGATGATAATTTAGATGTTGACGGGTTTTGATGTGATAGTATTAAATGGATTAATGATTGATTGATAATGATGATTTTGGGACCCGTCGCATCGCATAAGGACCGGTACATTTGAATCTTGATTTAGGGAAATATCGTGCGACCATGGATGCTGGTATGGGACGGCTATGGCTAAGTAATTAGTTGAATATTGCCTTGCCTTCTAGAAGTAGGGATGTATGGATATTTTTACCGATCTGGTATTTATTCAGAGGGACCTCCATCACTACGGTTTTGGGCTCAAGGTTTACCAATACAATGAATTGTACCCTTTTCCTGCCTAACTATCCATATTCGAAGGAGGGGATAAATTGTACCTCTGGGATGTTAGTGGTCAGGTTCAGAGGGACTTTTGACAATTTAGGGAAGGCAAGGTTAACAAACGGCTAATGAAAACGTCATGCGTGATACCGATGTGCACACTTCGTGAGTGCACGGTGCCTGCAACACCACAGACGGTCACTCACTGTCCATGGGTACAGCGTACAAACTCTGCAGAGTCATAATCCATTCGAATGGCCGTGCTTGCGGTCTCAAGCTCCTTAATGATAGTTCTTTGTTTAGAGAATGGTTGGGATTAAATTGATCATGATGGTTATTGATATATGATTGGTATAGATAATGATTTTGTAGGAACTTGACATGGAAGTCAAGTATGTCACTTTATTTATATGATAATTACTTGTACTTACCTTTATGCAATTTATATTCAAGCAATTTAATTTAGTAATTATTTCATTAAACAAGTTTAGATTACCATTTGCTCATTTACGCAAATTTACCCTTACTATACTTCCTTTATTTGGCCTTGCATATAATTATAGTTTTGCTATTATTCACCCGCATTGCTTGCCTCCGATAACTTGGTTTCAGAAATGGCGAGGATTTCGGTGAGGAACGATGCCGTTCTTTCTAGGAGTTCAACTTCCAGTCAATTGCCTGTGGGATAAACACGGGGCACATGCTGGAGATTTGAATTCCTTTGTGTTTATTTCGTAAGGTATTTCGTCGGCCGTTGAGCCAATATTTTGTAAATTTTAAATAAACTTAATAATTAAATTTTGATATGGTTATGATTCCACTGTGATTTCCTTGTGTACTTGTCATTGATCCTGGGGCAAGTACGGAAAACACGGAGTTTCGGGTGATTTAATTACCCGGGACGCTGCAGGTGGTATCAGAGCTATGTTGACTGCAGGTTGACCCTAGATAGACCGGTCGTTAGATTAGACTAGTAAAGTAAAGTTATATTTTTAGAATTTTCAAATATATTTAAGAAAAATATAAGATTTTGCTCTCTCTTTCCTAAATCTTAGTTTCTTCTCTCACCTATATTCTCATTTGATTTTGAGAAAATTATTTATCCCCTCTCATCTTTTTCTTAGCTAAGGAGAAAAATGATGAAGAGGAATATTGCTCCCCTTTTCTCAACCTTGATTCCAAATATTCCTTCTTGTATCTCATCTTGCCATTGATTCTATTCTCTCCTTAATCTTATCTCTTATATGCTATGTGAGACGAGAAAGAAGATGTGGTAAGAGTGCAATAGTAAATACTAGGACCTGTTCTCTCATTCATTTCAAAATTTCCTAGGAAGCATAGTTGCATAAGCCGTAGGAAAAATAAATTAAGGTAAGATTATATGGCATTTTAAAAGTGCTATGCTATAAAGACTTATGAACGTAATCATTAATAAGAAAATTGTTTTCAAAAATCTCGGAGGTTCCATTTGCAATTGATTTGCTCGTTCTTTCTGATTCGAGTTTCTATCTGGTTTTGGTGATTCTTTAAATAAATAGTTCAAGTTTTACTAACATATCTTTAGAATAACATCTTACTCCGTACTAACTCTTGCCATGATCTAAGTTAGCTTTAGCATTGGAAGGTTGCTAAATATGCCTCCTGACTTATAATTTCTAATACCCTAACTGCATACATGTCATTTATCTAATTTATGAAACTCGATTTGATTTTGCTCCTAGCATGACATACACTGTGGTAAAGCCATGCTAAAATCCTTGTTAACCCAATACCAGTTTCATTTCTATCCAATCTACTCTATGTTGTGAAATCATTTTTGCATTTCATTTATCCTATATGTCAAATGCTATCCTCGATGCTTGCACTAGTATCCTATTAATCTCCTCATTGTCCCTTGTTAGTTCTATTGATTTCAAAATGATCTCACATCCTCACGTATTCATTTCTTTAATATTTTGGCATACCTTTACCTTTTTGTTCATGTAGAATTAGTTTAAAAGGGTAACATATAGATATGCACTGCCATGTCATGTTCTCAGTTTGTTAAATAAATAACAATGAAACTTGTAAGAGGGTAGTGTCCCAAGGTATATTATGGCAGCACGATGAGCTCAATTTGAAATATTGATCAAAGGATATTTGGTCATTATAGGACATTATCTTGCCCACATGAAGTTATTGGATATCTCAATGATCATTGGATAATCTGATTTCTCTGGACTATTATATCATGGATTATTGGAAAATGTCACTCTATTGGGATTATTGGACTATCTGGATTTCTCATGATATTATAATGTTGAGCGGAATTATTTGGTTATCTCAACATTCAAAACAAGATATTATTGATTTATGAAGTGTTTTGGTTTTCACACAAATACTCGATGGACTATCTAATCGAGTGCAAGCTTTCTAGCGATGGATTTCTGAATTGCCGGATACCTTGGGTTAAGGTTAATGAATAGATAGATATAAAAATTTGAAAATAAATTAATTAAGGATAGTGGGATGCATTGCACTTAATTTTGGTACTCCTATGATCATTTCACATCATGGTTTGCAAAGCATGATGATTACATTTCTTAATGCCTTTAAATTTCAAGCATGGAAAATTTCATAAAATTTCTTGTCGAGTTGTCCCGTTACTTACCTATAATTCATTGATCACATTTTAGTAATTGTTGTACCGCATCATTTGGCATGCTCGTATTGATATGTATCATTTTGATCTTAACTTTAAAGCCCTTCATCATGGCATCGAGTTCCTATTGACTCAAACTCTAAAATCAGTCTCGATTCAATCCTAAGGTACTCATCCTGTAAACCTTGAAATTTGTTTCTAACCTATCCTTGATGTTTTTATTCGGTAACCATGTTCGCCTGGATTGGTTGCCATTTCCTTGAAAGTCAAATGTGGTAGCCATTTCTCATTCATTGGCTGCCATGTCATTTGCGATATTACATAACCAATCCTATTGATTTTAGTTTACCTTTGCAAATTCTTCCGTTTACCCAATGTCAAATCCAATTGGTCTAGCTACCTTACCTTGGGGTAAAATTCGTTTATTTTACTAGTTCGATATCCATTGATCCCGATATCCATTGATACTCTTAAATTGAAGACCGTATTTTCTTGGCTTGTCTAACCAAGAGATCACATGATCTATATTGATGTGGTCTCTAGAATCAACCTTGATTTTTATATGATCTGATGAAAACCTTAACCTTCATGTTCCACGAAGCCTAGAAACATATTGCTCTATGTTAACTTATTGTCATAAATTGTTATCATTCTTATTTGAACGTCAATCGCGACGGTCATTGTTCTTTACATGACCTTCGGAAAATTCCATAACTAACTCTACTAATTTTACGTTATCTCTATTCACCGCTCACGTGATATCAAGATCCATTGGAAGATTGGCCTATCATTCTCAACCTCTTTCTTCAATAAATTACTTCATCGGTCATATCGTAGCATTGCCATACCCATGATCATATTTACCTATCTTGTCTTGTATCAATTTGACTTTATATGTAAGACCTCTTATCATGACAATGCATTTCTATTGACCCGAACTTTAGGATTAATTTTGATCTTGTTCTGTCTCGAAAACTTTGAAATGAATTCCTAAACTATCCTTTAAATTTTCAACCTAGTAGTCTCCTTGTTTTAACAACCATTTATGTGAAAGCCTCGTAGCATTCCAATGATTCCATAGCCAATCCTGTTGTTTTTATTTCACCATTATCAATTTATTTGCTTACATGACCCTAAAACTTCATTGGATTACTAGCCTACCACCCTTGACTTCATTCTTCAATAGATTATTTCATCAAAAAAAACTTTCTTGTAATTTCGAAAATATCATAGTTTCTTTGATATAAGAATCTTTTAAAATAATTGTTAACAAAAATAAAATATTTAAAGCATTCATTCAAATATTTCTCTTGCTTCCGCATCTATTTTTGAAAGCCTTTATGCATTAACTTGAATAAAATAATTTTCCCCCTTGATCATATAGATGCTTGCTAACTTTCGATAAAAGATAAAGTTAGAAAGATATGTAATGCTAACATTCGTAATGAGTTAACACAAATGACGAGGGACATTAATAAGTGATTCGGAGTTTTATCTAACATCACCATAGAAGATTAAGCATTTTCTCAAGATAAAGGAAGAGACTTCGTGAAGATACCTCAAGGACAAGAAAGTAGTAACTATATCAAAGAGGAAGCAAGGAGAATATAAGAAGATGACTCATTGCTACAAAAATCTCGAAGATAAAGGAACTAGCTTAATGTGTTGTGTATAGCATTTAAAATGTTTTATAATAGGTTAAAATTTATTTAAGGGGGGTAGGACGTAAATGTGTCTAACCTTGACGAATCTTTTGATCACATGTCCTTAACCTCCCACCCGAGTCGGAGAAAAGATTTTCACCGTCTTCACTAACAAATGCTAACGATCACTAGGTGATTTCTTTTAATAGTCTCTCGTTTTAAAAATAACATCTTCCGCTAGCCATAAAAGAATAGGGATATGACATGTGAAGAATTTACAAGGAAGTGACCATGTCAAAGAGGGAAGCAAGACAAGAACGTGAAAATCATCCCCACATATGGCGTCACAAAGATCGAAGAGAATTATGACACCTTGGAACTAACCTTCGTAAACGTCCACACTAACACTTTGCGGAATCTCGAGGACGAGATTCTTTTAAGGGGGGTAGACTGTAACATCCCGGATCCTAGGCTGTAGTTTTAAGAAAGCTAACTACTCATTAGCATGATTTGTAAAAATTTAAAATAACCTAGATGGGAATTTTTCCCAAATAAAATAATAGTTTGACTCATTCTTGTGTTATTATATGTTTTGTTGAGGTTTTGATTTGGAATGTCCTAATTTGAAATTTTGATATTTGAATTTGGTTCTCCTCATTTGATGAAAGTTTGGATTTCAAGAATATTTAGGAAAAATATCACTTTGTGTATAGCATTTTGATAGCATAGGGAATTGTACGAATTTGTCTAGAAAAATATATTTATCGAAAAATCCTCCAAAATTCACCATAGCTAGCAAACTGATAAATAAAATTTCTGTGAAATTTTTCATAAGGTTTGGATCATGTTTGCCTAGGTTAAAAATTCATGAAATAATTCTGCTCAGTTAATTTAGAGAAAGAATAAAACTTACCTGGCCCGGCCCGTTGCAGCCCATTCCAGCCCAGTCGGCCCAGCTCGCGGAACCGCCACCGTCGCGCGTCGTCTTCCTCCCGCTCGTCAACGCACTGCCGCCGTCCAGCCACCACCGCCGCCTCGCCACGCACGACACCGTCCCTGTGCCGCGATAGTGAAGTTCCACGCGGCGCGTCCAACGGCCTTCGACCTCTCTCGCGCTTTCCCTCGCCTCGTTGGAATTCCTCCCCATCTCCTCTCACCTGCTTCACTGCCGATTGGACCCCCGGCGAGAACCACCTTCTCTTCCTATAAAAGGACGCCTCTGGAGCTTTGATTCTTTTCCTCCCGTCTCCCTTATCCTCTAGAACTTAACCTCGTCCATAACCGTTGCATCAATTCGACGAATTTCCATTTTTCCTAGCTCCGGCCGCCGTCACCATTGCCGACGAATCTCGATCATCGGTGAGCTAGAGCTCAATTCCGTTGGAACTCATGACTTTTATCCATCGCTGAACTCATTTGTATGCTTTGTTGCCTCAACCTAGGCCTGTAGTGCCCTCCCGACGGAAGCTTCCTCTGTTCCGCCGCCGCTGGTCGTCGGATCGTCATCTCCGTCACCGCAGGCTCTTCTGCTGGTTCGGTGAGCTCCCTAGTGTCCCGTAGAAGCTTCAGCATAGCACAAACTCGACGATTTCTTGCTCTTACGTGCTTAACCTTGTTGTCCTGCCGCCGCAAACCCTAAGTCGTCGCCGCGCCGCCGCTATAGGCCGCCATCGTCGACGAGGCGACTACCGGAAGGTAGCCCTTGACCTCGCGCGTCGATTCGTGTAGCTCTTCGCCGCAGCCCGCCGCTGGTCCGTCGTCGACGAGCCGTTCCGCTGCCGCTTTACTGTTCACCCGCGTTGATTTGAATTAACAGCTCAAGCTTGTGACGTGTCGCGCTGTAATTGGCCAGAAAACGTTTTAGACGGTTTTAGTATAAATAGATAGAAAAATAGTGAGGAAAATTTGGGAAAATATCTAGAAAAATTCCTTATGTTTTTAGGCTCCTTTTTATGTAAAAACATGATATACGTGTTTAGGAAAAATTCATAGAAGAAAATAATTTAGCTTCATGCTTTGTTTAAAAATACGTATTTAGGGAATTTATATATATGGAAAATAAATAAGATTAGGTTACTTTTTGAACTTTTCAGAATCTATCCCCACTGTAGACATATCACTGATCATAGGAAAAATTTGAGAAGAATAAATATAGAATCGCTTTATTTCATAGAAAATCACATGTTTCTTTATGAGAATTTAATTGTTATTTATACAATAGAATTGCATACCATCTCTATAATTAAAATATATAGATTGTTATCCTAGATGTCACATGAAGAACTAAAATGGTAGTTTCATGTAAGTTTTACTTTGAATGATAGATTCATTAACCTAATTAAATGAACATCTCATCTATGCATGAACATATAGCTTTCTTTACACTGTATGAACTTATTTTCTGGCTATGATAACAAAATAAACCATATGGCCACATCTCTAGGTTATACCATGGTTAAGAAACTAAATATATACTAAGTTAAATAGAACTTCTTGTTAGCAAAATATAAATATGTCAGTTATAAATTAATAGCTTATATTAGTATCTAGCATTTAAGAATATAATTGTAGATGAAAAATATGATAGGAACATTTTCCTGATTTTACATGAGCATGTAAGAAATATTTATACAATATTCATATTCAAACTAGAACTCGATAACATATCTTTGCATCTCCTCTAAATATGTAGATTGCATATACATACATAGATGTACCCAAAATGATTATGGAAAAATAAGTATCTTAATCCATAGGAATGTTTCCACATATATGTAGCCTCATTTTACCTATAAATTACGCTAAAGTTATTCACTATGTAAATCTTGTTTAATTGCGCATGTCACCTTAAACTATACTATGTCTAAGATAATTTAGTTAGCTCAATGAAGCTTATCTTAAATGGATATGTCTCATGCTCATGAATATATATTTATATTGTCCTCATATGCATGCCGATGATAAATGAATATTTTAACCCATAAGGGTGTTTCTATATGCACTGGGAACATATAGCTTTATTTTACATATACATCATTCTAAGAATATTTGTTATAAATATCTAATTTATTTGCTCATGTCTCTTTGAACAACACCATGTTCATCAATAGGAATAATTATGAATTTAATATAATAGATATGCACGCAATCACCATCAATAAGCCATATACATCTTATCATCTTCCCTATATGGATTTAGTAAATAAATGTCTATGCATACCATCATGTTAGCTTTA
Source organism: Eragrostis nindensis (assembly GCA_012490785.1). NCBI lineage: Eukaryota > Viridiplantae > Streptophyta > Magnoliopsida > Poales > Poaceae > Eragrostis > Eragrostis nindensis. The sequence continues at coordinate 75,794 of JAAXCT010001848.1, forward strand.
TATCAATCCATTTGAGCAACACATGCATGTTCTTCTTTTTAAGAGAAAATAAATAATAAATAACTTGTCTAGGTGAATATGGCCTTTAAAGGGCCAAGAGCATAACTCATAACAAATGATCATCGTAAAGTAAATAGAATGGAATCGCGTAAACTCTAGTTGTCTTCTCTTCTAGTTATCTATCGATAGAACTCGATAACGTGTAGTCCGTTCGTACGAACTCCGAATACATATTTATTTTCATGAAATGCATTCCATAATCATGCTCTTTGGTTTTTATTCGAAATATGGTATTTCTATTGTAGATTTTATTGGATCTTCAATCGATGACTTTATTTGGATCTTTCGGAGTTTGTCGATCGTGGAATGACGTGAGTGAATCGTCGGAAGATTACATCGTCGGAAGATCGACACTTGAAGATCGTCATATAAACTATGTATATAAAGGTGCGAGGCAAGCACAACCCTTGATCATTTTGATCCTATGTTTGCAAATGCATTTAAGTGTTTAATATGTAGGATTAATTTGTGCATAATTTATAACACTAAAAATGCTCATTTGGGAAATGGTAGATACTACCTATTTGATTTTATCCCCTTTGTTGAATTATATTATATCCCTTTTGTAACCATAGGTTGGGCTATCATAATGACCATATGCTCTAAGCTTCATGATATAATTAATTACTAAATAAGCTTGCTAAAATGAAAGACTATATTTTGTATAAATGCAAGTACATGTATATTCAGTAAATTTACGGATTATGTTGATGGGAAAGTATTGTTGATGATATATGATGATAATTTAGATGTTGACGGGTTTTGATGTGATAGTATTAAATGATTAATGATTGATTGATAATGATGATTTTGGAGACCCGTCGCATCGCATAAGGACCGGTACATCTGTATCTTGATTTAGGGAAATATCGTGCGACCATGGATGCTGGTATGGGACGGCTATGGCTAAGTAATTAGTTGAATGTTGCCTTGCCTTCTAGAAGTAGGGATGTATGGATATTTTACCCGATCTGGTATTTATTCAGAGGGACCTCCATCACTACGGTTTTGGGCTCAAGGTTTACCAATACAATGAATTGTACCCTTTTCCTGCCTAACTATCCATATTCGAAGGAGGGGATAAATTGTACCTCTGGGATGTTAGTGGTCAGGTTCAGAGGGACTTTTGACAATTTAGGGAAGGCAAGGTTAACAAACGGCTAATGAAAACGTCATGCGTGATACCGATGTGCACACTTCGTGAGTGCACGGTGCCTGCAACACCACATACGGTCACTCACTGTCCATGGGTACAGCGTACAAACTCTGCAGAGTCATAATCCATTCGAATGGCCGTGCTTGCGGTCTCAAGCTCCTTAATGATAGTTCTTTGTTTAGAGAATGGTTGGGATTAAAATTGATCATGATGGTTATTGATATATGAATTGGTATAGATAATGATTTTGTAGGAACTTGACATGGAAGTCAAGTATGTCACTTTATTTATATGATAATTACTTGTACTTACCTTTATGCAATTTATATTCAAGCAATTTAATTTAGTAATTATTTCATTAATCAAGTTTAGATTACCATTTGCTCATTTACGCAAATTTACCCATATTATACCTTCCTTTATTTGGCCTTGCATATAATTATAGTTTTGCTATTATTCACCCGCATTGCTTGCCTCCGATAACTTGGTTTCAGAGATGACGAGGATTTCGGTGAGGAACGATGCCGTTCTTTCTAGGAGTTCAACTTCCAGTCAATTGCCTGTGGGATAAACACGGGCACATGCTGGAGATTTGAATTCCTTTGTGTTTATTTCGTAAGGTATTTCGTCGGCCGTTGAGCCAATATTTTGTAAATTTTAAATAAACTTGATAGTTAAATTTTGATATGGTTATGATTCCACTGTGATTTCCGTGTGTACTTGTCATTGATCCTGGGGCAAGTACGGAAAACACGGAGTTTCGGGTGATTTAATTACCCGGGACGCTGCATGAGGGCAGTTGACCCTAGGCCTCTTCCGAAGGAAGCCTCTGACTACAGATTTCAGACATACTTTCAGTAGGATTTCTATGAATCTGTGATCTTGGCAAAGACTACACCTGTGGCCATCTCTCAGTGGATAAATTGGCGGTATCTGGAAGACAAGGGTGATCCAATTCTGAATGAAGTGATTGCCGCATGCAGAGCCAAAAATGTGAGTGCTATTATGGGACTTGAGAAGAATTAGAACAATGAGATCATTGCTCAGTTCTTCTCTACCTTGTATGTTGAGGAGCATGACGGTGTCAATAAGTTTCATTGGATGACAGAGGGTCGTTGGTTTGAGGTAAGCTATGCACAGTTTGCTAGAATTCTTGGTTTTGGAAGAAATGATGCAAATCGTCCCCGCCTTCACTTGAGTTATCCTCTAAAGGCAGCTAAGATGGGCTACATGTATCCAAGAGACATGAAAGTCAAGCTTGGACACACCACAGATTTGCTTCCCTTCTATGGCTATTTGAACCGGTTATTTAGGAAGACCCTCACTCCTAGAGAGGGTGATGCCACAGCCATCCCTTCCTACAACAAGAACCTTCTTGCAGCCATGTCTCCCTCACGTCCTTATGGTACTCCTTTCTCCGTGTTTGACTTCATATGGGAGCAAATAAAGATCATTGCAAATAATCCTCTCAAAAGTTGTGGCTATGCACCGTACATCATGCTTATAATTGAGAAGGTCACCGGTGGCAGTTTTGAGTGTGAAATGAAGCACACATTCCTAAGAGTCAAAGCAAATCTGAAATGCCAGTTGAGCACAGCGGGGCAGCGGCTCAAACTCATGGAGCCTCCACCTCTGGAGGTCCTAGCAGCAGTGGAAGGCACAAGGGCAGCAAGTCTTCCTCTCCAATCAAAAAATTCTTCAACTTCTTTCTTGGCATGTGTCGATCTCAATATGATGCAGATGTGAGAGCACACCATGAGAGGCAAGAGAGGAAGAAAATTACAAAGAGGCAGAAGCAAATAATACAACAAAGCAATCTTGAAATTGTTTGCTCTCCGATTGGGTCAGAAAATGAAGAAAGTCCACCTATGGAGACCTTTGAGGAGAGGATGAGCAATTATCAACTACAAAATCTAAGTGCTCAGTACTTCGGTGATGAGAGTTTTCAGCGACTATGGATTTGGCTTCTTTGGTGAGTATCAGCAGCAGCAGCAGCCACCTCCCTTCGACTCTCCTCCAAGACATGAAGAAGAAGAGGAGCGTGATGATGGTGATGATGAGGATGATGAGTGAGCTTCCTTGAGGTTTCTCAACTCCTTTTGGTGCTAGATGGCAAAGGGGGAGAGAAGATTAAAGCTTGGAATCATCGCCATCAAGTTTCAGGCTTGATCTGTTCAGCCTGGTAAAACCGGAAGTTCCGGTTCGGCAAACCGGAAGTTCCGGTTTGCCCAGGCTGAACACAATCTATCTCTTGTATCGATCTTATCACTTCATGGACTTGAGAACTATTTGTAATGTATGAACTATGTGTGTTGAATCCTGTAATATGTTTCTAAGGACCTATCTATGCTAGTGTGATGCATGGTTGAAATGGTGTATTGTTCTCTTAAAAACTGTGCAGCCTGCAAAAACCGAAAGTTCCGGTTTGGTAAACCGGAAGTTCCGGTTTTGCCCCGACAGCACAGTTGCTTTCTCTTTCGTTTTTCTTTGTGGATTACTTGTCATATGCATCACGTGCTATTTGTTCACACACACTTTGTTGCACCCCACAGATGCATACATGCAGGAAGAGCTCTCATGTTTATCCACTCTATAAGTGCAAATGGCATTTGAGGCCATTTTTTTAAAATTCACTCGAATATGCACATATTAAGGGGGAGCTTATTCTATATGTTTGCATTGAAAATCTGTCTTTGAGTATCATTTGTAAGCTTTAATCAAGGTTGTCATCAATCACCAAAAAGGGGGAGATTGAAAGTGCATGTGCACCCCTAGTGGGTTTTAGTGTATTGTATGACAACATGATTAAAGGTCTAATATTCTTTGTGAAGTATATGGACAGGTTGCAAACAATATATGTACAATATCTTTCATGTATACACTTATGGATGTACAATTGTTTGAAGCAAATGAGACCATGTGACCAACATATGATGTAAACAAATGAATTATCTCATGTACAAGATTCTATGACAAGCATGTATCGAAAATAAATAGAGACATGGTTGTCTCTAAATCTAATGGCTTTCTCATAGTCAAGATGAAGAATGATCAAGTGCTATTTGTTCTTTATGATAATATATTCGGAAGCAACTTGATCAACAAACAAATCAACTATCAACACAATTGGATGCTTATGGATGATATGTATGACTCAAATAGCAAGATGGTGAAGAATTGGCATGACTTGGTCGCGATGACCATGATTAGGAGAAGGGCAAGATAAGTTCTTGGCGCCGAGGCACCTAAGCTATGGTGAAGGGCAAGTGGAGTCGAATTTCGATGGACCATTCAAGCTATATGGAGTATATGTTGCTAAGTGTCAATTATTGTTGAAATATGAAGATTTGAAGTGACTAGGAATTGCAAGATGAATATTGATCATATGGTTTGAAAGATTCCAAGTCACAAGCTCAAGATGGTGATGCTCAAGAAAAGCTCATGTGGCTGCCCTCAAGCAAAATGAAGAGAAGTGGCATATCTAGTTCTCTATATGCTCAAGTTGTGAAAAGTTGTTTTACATTTAATCTTGAGTATAGGTGTGCCGCTCTATCAAGAGATGTTACATGGATAGCTAGCAAGTCTCAGTGCTCAAGAAAAACCTAAGTGAGAAGAGTGAAACACAATGGCCAACACTTGCACAGTTCTCTCTGACCTGGCAAAACCGGAAGTTCCGGTTTGCCAAACCGGAAGTTCCGGTTTTGCCAAACCGGAAATTCCGGATTTTGGCAGATTTTGAACCCAACGGCTATACTGGGAAACCGGAAGTTCCGGTTTCTACTGGCTAGTTCCAACAGCTAGTTTTCGGGGGAAAGAGTATAAGTACTCTACCATACCCTCTTTTAGAGGTGCTGACCACATCCACGCATATATCCTGAGCCAAGGTGTCCTAGAGCTCTCCCCAACCTCTCTTTGTGAGATTTGTGAGTTTATAGCTAAATCCTTTGGATTGGGTTGAGAGAATTTGAATTAGAGAGCACAAGAGAGCATCCTCATACTTGAGCAATTGAGCACTTCGTCGTGAATCCGTGAAGCATTTGTTACTCTTGGAGGTGAAGCCTCCTAGACGGCTAGGTGTCGCCCTAGAGCTCCCAAGCTTGTGGTGAGCCTTGGGAAAGTTTGTGAAAGTCCCGTTTCGCTGCCGCAAGGAAAGAAACAAATAGTGGAAAGGAGGAAAGCGGTTGAAAGAGACCCGGCTCTTGTGAAAAGCTTCCTCAACGGAGACGTAGGCAGCTTGGAAGAAGCTGCTGAACTCCGGGAAATAAATCCCTGCGTGTTTCATTCGGTTTGCATTGCTTTCTAGTTCTTCTTGTTATTTATATGCAAATCTAGATCTACTAGGTTGCTTGAGTTGTTGAGCTTATATTCTCTGTGGACATCTTTGCTAGAGCTCTTTTTCATACCCTAGTAGCCTTATACATTATCTAGAGGGACCGGCGATCGAAAACCTGAGTTTGAGTTTTCTGTCCAGTAAAAACCGGAAGTCCCGGTTTGCCAAACCGGAAGTTCCGGTTTTGACAGTTTTAGTTTCAGCTGCAGTTTTAATTGCTAAATTTGTTTAATCGCCTATTCACCCCCCCCCCCCCTCCCCCCCCCCCTCCCCCCCCCCCCCCCCCCCCCCTCTAGGCGACATCAAGGGTCTTTCAAGACTACAATGAATGTCAAAACGATGGAGATGAAGGGGAAGGTGACGGTGAGGAAGACTATCTTTTCCCAAGTCCAGAAGATGCAGAACAGGCTAGGCCCCCCGAGGTTGGCATGGTATTTGCTACACTACAAGATGTCCATCGTTTTCTCAATGTCTATGGGCTAGTTACTGGATTTGTAATGAAGAAAGGACGCAACTATAAGCACAAGAAGATAACGTTTGTGTGCAATAAAAGCGGGAAAACGGCAGAGCGTGAAAGACGAAATAGAAAGAGGAGATGCAATGCCATTGACAGAACAGGATGCCGTATGAAGGTGCTTGTGAAACTTATTGCGGGAAGATGGGAGGTGGCAGTAGTGAAGAATGAACATAACCATCCGCTTGAGAGTTTACCCTCGTTGACCAAATTTTTTGTCAGCCACAAGTACATGTCTGAGGAAGAGAGAATTTTCTCAAGAATATTGCAAGAACGCAAAATTAAACCGGCAGAGATAATGGAAATTTTCCGGAAATTAAGGTGCAGATTAAAGAATATACCTGTCCAGAAAATGGATGTCAACAACTTCAAACAGTCTGAGAGGCAGGCAGGCACCAAGAATACTGATGTACAAAGCACACTAGAACATATGAAAAGATTTCAAAAGGAGCAACCTGGAGAGATCTCGAGTCTGGAGGTTCAAGAAAGATGAAGAGGACACGCGAGTTGTGGATCGTTGGATTTCAAATGGATGTCTTCTGCTTGTCGACTGAAAGTTTTTGTGTTTCGATCGACTATAGTATAATCGCTCTTTTTTTTACACATTTTTTCTTTTACATAATGACATTATACGTGTACTTTCTCCGGTCTGGTCTTACCATGACTTTTTGAGTTATCGTTTATTTTTCTTTTAAAAAATTATCACATATTTTTTATGGTCTGATAAAAAATTGAAACATTACATATAAATTTACATAATTAAACTAATATTTTAAATAAAAAATACTAATAGCTCAAAAAATCAACCAGGATAACTTTCAAAGTTTTCCAAGCCAGTCGAGCTCTACCCGACGCACGCTCGCACGAACCCTAACTCGTCCCCAGCGGCCAGCTCTCAAGGACCGGGCCGCTGGAGACGGACCCGAGCGCGGCGCCCCAAGCCAGCGCGCGGGCGACGTCCAGGAGTCAGAAGGCGGGGCCAGCGGCGGCGGGGGTGCTTGGTGGTCAGGCGGCAGGCGCCTCCCCTACTTCGCAGCCGTCGGAGGTGAATCCCTGCCTAATCTCCAATCCTGGATCCCCATTGCTTTTTAGTTTTTAATAACTGCGAACAGTCCGGTCTGGAAGTGAGGACTCGATTCGATTGCACAGCAGTATATCAGTCCGAGCTCTTTTAATCTCTTCTCAATTTGAGAAAGTCTGTTGATATATTCACTAGTGTCATATCAGTATCACCATTTTTTTTCGGGGTAGTATCGCCATTGTTTAATCAGTAAATTTGGAAATTAATGATTCTGTTTTACCTGACTAACATTTCATTTCATCTGCATTACCAGTCTACTTAATTCTGTGCCCTCACTTAAAACGGGACAATTTAGCAAGGAAGGAAATTTGAGCCAGAAATAAGTGATAAAATAGATAAGTGGTAATTGGTGGAGGTGAGTGCGTGTATCTTTCTGCTGTTGGATGTTTTTGGGTTGTTGCACTTGTGGTGAGGATCCTACAGTAGTACATTTCATTGGTCAGATAATACCGATTATCATGATTGTTGATGGTCAAATGTATCTCTTTGTTTGAATCTGGGATCAATACACACTTGTCAGTCAATTTGATGCTTCTTTATGTCCTGTTTTATTTACTGAAGTGTCATGAAACTACTTTTTTGTTGCCTTGATCATGAACTACTCTCACCTTAAGAGAGTATAAATACATCATAATAAATTCCTTGTACTGTATCCATATGACTAGGTGATAAAGAGGGAGTGGCAACTTGGATCTGCATGCGGCTGAGATCAAAGGAATATGGCGGACGAGAATTGTACAGACTCCAACCCCTCGCTGCCTGATCAAACTATGACCGAGAGGAATTTGAAATCTTCCCAGGTAAACACAGTAACAATCCAACTGCATGTGAAGAAGTCCCTGAAACAACCTTAAAATTGTTATTCTTCTAATTGAAAGCAAAGAAATGTACTTGCCCACAAACATTTTAATGGAGACTTGGGTACGAATCAAAGGGACGAATCGCAATGGTTCCATTGTATCTGCAATAAATACAGGGAGTAGTTTGCAATGAAGAGTTCTGTAGCAGTCTTTAGATCTAGCTATAATGAACCAGAAAACTTATCGCTACTTCAATTGCAGTTCATCATACTCAGAAACTTCTGACTGCAGAGTGCTAATAATTATAAACTCTGTTCTGATGATATTTTGTACTGTTAATAAACACATAGAAACTAATTTGCAGCTATCGTAAGGTAGTAGAAAATCAAACCAGAAATGGCATTGGTAGCTGATGAGATAAGAAAAGGTGCGTGCTTAGGATGATGACTAGCTACAAATTTAAGTAGTTACTCCTTCCGTTTTTAATTGATGACATTAGGACAACTCTTTTGTTCATTTTTTAGCTAAGAATGGTTCTAATGATATCAATCAAAAACAGGAGGGAGTATAACATACCTGCAATGGGATATCAGATGTGCAAATGTTCCCTGCATATTGCATTGTTCCAAATAATGCATAGCACCATTCCACTTATTTCATCAAAATTTCATATTTATCTTATCTTGAAATTATTGTAACATGTGAAAGGTTACGTCATTTGAAATTACAGGAACTTGAACAGGGGGATCAGAATCTTGTCCGAAGTGAAGGAGAAGACGAGGTCAATGAATGCCACACAGATACAGCTGAAGCAGAAGTTGACGGTGATGAAGACTATTTTTTCCCAAGTCCCGAAGAATTGGAAAAGGCTAGACCTTCGGAGGTTGGCATGTCATTTGCAACTCTACAAGATGCTCACCGTTTTATCAATGTCTATGGTCAAGTTGCTGGTTTCAGAGTGACTAAAGGAACGAACTACAAACACAAGAAGATAACATTTCAATGTAATAAAAGAGGGAAGAATACGGAGAGAGAAGCAAGACAAAGGAAAAGAAGAAAAACTGCCATTGAGAAAACAGGATGCCGCATGAAGGTGCAAGTGAAACTTCTTGCAGGGAGATGGGAGATTAGCACAGTTATGCATGGACATAACCACCCACTTTGGAGTTCACCTATGTTGATCAGATTTTTTATGAGCCACAAGTACATGTCTGAAGATGAGAGGAACTTCTCACGGATATTGCAAGAAAGCCGAGTTAAGCCAACTCAGATAATGGAAATTTTCAGGAACTTAAAGGGAACATTACCTGGGAGGAAAATTAGTGTCAACAACTTGGAACAGTCTGACAGGCTGGTGAATACTAGGAATACAGATATAGAGAGAGTATTAGAACATGTTAAAAGATTGCAGAAGGAGCAGCCTGGGTTCTACTACTCTATGAGGACTGGTGAAGGTAGCACTGTAAGTAGTATCTTTTGGACAAATGCACAAGCTAGACTTGATTATGCATTATACGGAGATTTCATTTCTTGCGATACAGCTTATAGCACTGTTGAATACAACATGCTATTTGTACTGTTTTTTTTTTCTCGAACACGCAGGAGAGCTGCGTATCATTTCATTAATAGAAGAAGAAAGAGTTTACAGCATACTCCAATAGTGCATTCAGTTTACATACGCGCCCGTGAATAATCTAGAAACGACCGAAGATGGTTTAAGAGCCATCGTCTACGCCTCCATGGATAGAGAGAGCTGTAAGAGCTTTTGCTCCAGCCATACTCCACATGCACTTCTCATCACCAGCCATGATCAAGGCCGTGGTAATGCTTGGAGAGACTCCATTAAAGACACAGTCGTTCCGATGCCTCCATAGCGTCCATGCTCCTAAAATGATGATAGAGTTGAGTCCTTTACGTGCTGCGCCTGTCGCCATGTTCGAGGTTCGGAACCACCACTCATCAAAATTTGTGTCGCTGGGCTGTGGTGAGAGTGTGCTGAAACCAACTTGACGCAGTAGAATGTGCCAGAATTGCCTTGCAAAAACGCACCCGACCAGCAGGTGATGGATGGTTTCATCCTCCTGATCGCAAAGGGGACACCGCTCCGGGTGCGGAAGGTTTCTCCGTGCCAAACGATCAGCTGTCCAACATCGGTTGTGCGCGACGAGCCAAAGGAAAAACGGCACTTCCCCGGAGCCCAGGTTTTCCAAATCCGTTCCCACGGGCCAAACTGCACTGAGCCTTGGAATTGAGCTTCATATGCTGACTTCGCCGAGTACTGGCCAGAGCTTGAGAGGCGCCAAAAATGCACATCCGCCACTCCCGGCTGAAGGGTAATGTCCAAGATGAGATCGCATAGCTTTATGACCTCCAGTATAACATCGAAGGAAGCTACTCCGTGAATGTCTTGTGTCCATCTCATATTAGTTAGTGCCTCCTGAACAGTTCTCTTGTTGCTTATCCTATTTGGGACATGGAGAAAATTAGAGGGGAGAGGTCCTCTAGGCGCTGCCCCATAATCCATCTGTCACGCCAAAAGAGTGTGTTTCTCCCATCACCAACTTCTGTGGCCACTGCCATTGAGAGAAGCGCTTGAACACAACTGCTTGTTTGTATAGGAAGATCAGCCCAAGGTTTAGTTGGTTCAGATTTTTGTAACCATGGCCAGCGCACCCGAAGAGCTCGTCCAAGGGTTTGGAGGTCAGATATGCCCAGTCCACCTAGCTCTTTGGGCATGGCCACTTTTGACCAAGCAATCAAGCAGTGCCCTCCATGAGCTTCTTTGCGACCGCGCCACATGAATCCCTTGCTGATTTTTTCCACCGCTTTGATCGCCCAAGGAGGGAGATCCAACGCCATAGCATGGTATATCACTGTTGCTGTTATTACAAACTGTACCATTGTTGCCCTTCCCATTCGTGTCATCAGGTCTGCCTTCCATCCAGGTAGAAGATCGGCTATCGATCAATGAGTGGCTGCAGCTGTGCTTTTGTGAGTTTCTTGAGAGAAAGGGGCAGACCAAGATATTTGATAGGAAAGCCAGTGATCTCACAAGGGAGACGATCTTGCAATAGCTCTATGTCCTGAGGTGAACATTGGATGGGAGCCACGCTACTCTTCTGCACATTGGTACGAAGTCCAGTAGCTGTTCCGAAAAGCTGCAGCATGCTCATGGTGATATCGATGTCACTTGCAACCGGACGGAGGAAGAGGACAACATCATCAGCATAGAGAGAAAGGCGGTGCTGAATGGACCGAGATGATAGAGGTTGGAGCAGCCCGGCCTCCGACGCCCTCGCAATCATTAGGTTCAAGGTGTCCATTACTAAGATGAACAACATGGGAGAGAGGGGATCTCCTTGCCGTAAACCTCTCTGATGAGAAATGAATTCCCCTGGAGTACCATTCAGCAGCACTCGAGTAGAGGAGGTGGTGAGCAGTCCACTCAGGATATCCCGGAAAATTCTACCGAAGCCGAGCTTTTCCAGTACCTCCATGAGAAAAGCCAAGAAACAGAATCAAAAGCCTTTGAGATGTCCAGCTTGAGAAGGATTCTTGGCAGTTTTTGTGAGTGGAGGAACCTTGCTGTTTGTTGGACCAACATAAAATTGTCTTGGATGAACCTCCCCTTGATAAACGCACTTTGATTGTTGGACACCATGCTGTCCAGTCGACCAGCAAGCCTATTGGCCAGGATTTTTGTTATTAGCTTCGCAAAGCTGTGAATAAGACTTATTGGCCGAAAATCCTTAGCTTCCACCGCATCCTCTTTTTTTGGCAAAAGGGTGATAAAAGCTGTATTGAGAAACCTAAAATTTCTGAAATCTCTTCTCCATATCGCTGAAACTGCAGCCATAATGTCGGGTTTGATAATTTCCCAACATGTCTTGTAAAAACGCCCCGTGAAACCATCAGGTCCAGGAGCCTTGTCGGACGGGAGCAGCTTGATGACATTCCAAACTTCAGCTTCAGAGATGGGCGCATCCAGGGCTTCAAGGTCATGCCGTTGGATACCAAGTGCCTCAAGATCAAGAGTGTGTTGCCTTTCCTCCCTAGCGCCGATCAGGTTTGTGTAAAAATTGAGCAGCACTTCTGCCTTCTCATCATGAGTGGTGACCACACGATCTTCGTCTTTTAGTTTGGCAATGAAATTTTTTCTCTTACGATGCCGCGCATGGAGGTGGAAAAGAGACGTATTGGCATCTCCCTCGCGCAACCATGTGACCCGTGATCTGATCCTCGCAATTGTGCGTATCAAGGATGAAAGGGCAAGCGAATGCTTCTTCAAGTTGTTGCGCAACCATGTCTCTTGGGGGTTCAGCTGCCTGTAATCCTGAGCAATGTCCAGTTGGTGAATTATCTCCTTTGCCAATCCAATCTGAGATTTAAAATGGCCAACCTTCTTGTCACTCCAACTCTGAAGCCCCCTAGCAGTAGCCTTAAACTTCAGAGAAAGGGTCTCCAAAGGACAAGGTTTATGCTGTACTGACTCCCATGCTTGCTGAACAGCATGTTGAAAACCCTCAAATTTTGGCCAGAATGACTCAAATCGGAACCGTTTCTTGCCCGGCTTGTTGTCCCTCAGGCCAAGAAGTAGAGGGCAGTGGTCGGAGTCCTCAGTAGCCGTACTTTGGAGAAGACAGTCCGGGAATTTCATCTCCCAATCTGTGGAGCAGAACACCCGGTCCAGCTTGACCAGTGTAGGAGAGGATGATGTGCTGGAGCTAGTCCAAGTAAACTTGCGGCCATGGAGTGGTATCTCCTTGATTGCCATATCATCAATAAATTTTCTAAATCGACCCATCATAGCACGGTTGAGATTGGAATTATTCTTGTCTTGGTCCTTATAAATCAAGTTGAAATCCCCGGCCAAGGCCCATGGTCCTGGGCAAAGCGCCCGGACGTTCCGTAGTTCTTGCAGAAAAGCAATCTTATCTTCATTTCCTTGTGGCCCATAGACGCATGTTAGCCACCAGGCATCTCCATTTTCTGGGTGAAACTGAACTGAAACACTGAAAGTGTCCACTCTGCTTGCCACCACAGCCCCAAGTTTTGTTTTCCATGCTACAAGAATACCTCCACTAGCACCAGCGGACGGAAGAAAAACAAAATTGTTATCAAAATCAGCCCCGAGCATGGACAGAATATTTCTTCGGGAAATTGCCTCCATCTTTGTTTCTTGCAAACAAACCACATCAACCTGAGCCGAATCAACCATGACTCTAACCGAGTCCTGACGTGCGGTTGAATTAAGACCCCGCACGTTCCACACCAAAATGTGAGAGGGATCCATTAAATAACGAATTTAGGGTCGACCAAACAACAAGTACCGCCACTCAACAACACACATCAGCTGCCCCTCCACTATCATCATCCGGAACAGCCCAGCCAAAAAGAGAAGCTAAGGCCTGAATGTGAAAGGCAGACAACGGTTGTGTAAATAATTTAGCATAATTTTCTTGATCTTCCTGTTGTAAACGCTCTTGATCATTGCCGAACCCGAGAGAGCGCATAACCATGCGCTTCGATCTGGGCACAGCGGCCTGAGCCGGCTCAGCATTAAGGCCCGCAATACGTCGACTGCGACGGGAGGGAGAACCAGATGGTGCGGTCTTCTTTCTCCTCTTGTTGATTTAGGGCACCGGGAGGAGGGTACCCACAGCCTTGGAGATACGATTGAGGAATTGTTGTTGGGATGCTGCAATCGCGGGAGGAGGGGTGGGTGCTTGTGGAGACACCCGTCTTCTGGAGGCTGACCCAACGCGGCGTCGCGAGTACACCACAATAGGTCGGGCGGGTGCCGCAGGCGTGCCACCTTGCACAAGCCCGGAGGGGTCGTCAGCCAGTGTGGGCTGCAGAACCGAGGCAGAGCCTTCCAGGTTAGCAGCCAGCAAGGAGCAAACAGTCCCCCCCTCGACCACCGCGGCCTGCTGTAGGGAGTCGTCGTCGATTTGTGTCGCGGCGGCCGGAGTTGAAGAGCCCATTGACAGCCCCATCGGTGAGGGTGGGAGTGCATCAAGCTCATGGTCGCCAGCATTCACCATGCATGCAGGCGACAACACCGCCGCGTCCGCTGGCGACGGCTGGAGAACGGCATCATGGGTTGCCCCAATGCGGACACAGGTTGCCGGCATGAATGTCTGAGCGGGGGCGGAGAGGGAGGAGACCCCGCCAGGTCGAGCTCTGTTTGAATTTGAAACTTGGGCTCTGTGGTGAGTGAAGCAGGCCGCCCAGAGTTCTGGCTCAAGTCATCCACAAGGCCCAGCAGCAAAGCGGCACCAGGATCAGAAACGGTCGGCAGAAGGGGCGCGACAGGCGAATCGGAAGGATCCGTCTCGACTGCCACGCCAGGCGTGTCCGTCTTCTCGGCGTCGTCGAGTAAAGGCAGCCCTTCCTGGGAAACAGGCGAGGCCGGCGCATCATCAATGACCGGAACAGCTTCCGAAGGCGGCTCGTCGCGTTGGGAGTTGGCTCCAGACGCTGGCGTCGCCTCGATCAGATGAGCGGCCTCAGTAGCCGCCACGCGGCAGGCTGCTGCTGGACGTGGGCCGAGGCGCGAGCGCACCGAGCCCCGAGGCAGCCCAACCGTTGGACTCGCCGCCGGGCCCGGCGGTGGAGTGCCCGGGGACGGCGATCGACGGGTCCGCCTCCGGCCATGGCCACCATCGGAGTGAGGTGGGGATGGGGGAGGCGCATCTTCAACCGGCGATGGCGGCGGGGAGACCACCACTTCCACTGGATAGACCAGGCCGCGCTTGGCTGGCGGCACCTCGGCTTCCGGCTCGACCGGCTCGGGGACGAACATGTCGATGTCCTTGGGAACAAGGTCCCGTCTCAAGCACCAGGCCGAGAGGCGGAACGATCTCAAGTCGCATCGCGCCGCCGTCTCACGATGCAGGGAACGGACCCAGCACACGCCGTTGAGGAGCTGCTGCGCGGTGGCCAATTCCCAGGCGTGGGCCGGAACGCCTCGGAGCTCAACATCGACGAGGTCCGGCAGCGCCGCGCCATGGGCTAGGGCCAATCTTGTCCAGCGCTTGAGGTGGAGGCTGAACGTAGGACCATGAAAGGGCTGGCCTCGGTTGAAAACCCTGTCCGCCGTTGCCACATTAGGCAAAATGAGGAGGAAATCTTCTGGAGCTGCATCAATCAATGACATCGTCTCCAAAACGACATCAAATTCTGCTGCAATTTCTTCAAGGACTTGTGTCTTCGTGACCGCCGGGCGATTGCCGACCACCGTAACAAGCAGCGCCCGACGGAGATCAGCCTCCTCACGCGTGATGCTAGCGGAGCGGTCAACGACACAGAAGCGTCGGACCCGCTCGCCGACAGGGCCGGACGGAACCTCCACGCTGGACGGGCCAGGAGCGGGAGGCTCGACGTCCGGGCCAGAAGGAGGAGAAGAAGGACCCGCGCCGAGACGTCCGGGCCGCCGCCGTCGACGCCGGGGCCGTCGATGTTGCTGATCTCCGCGCCCATCCATCGGAGGGCAGGCAGCACCAGCAGGCGCGGCAGCACCGGCAGGTACAACAGCAGCCGGCCGCAGATGCGAGCGCAGCGCAACTGAGGGAACCTTCTTCCGCCACTCCAGCGCAGGCTTCAGGGGACGACGATGAGGAGCCGGCTTGGCCAGCCTGCTGGGGCACACGTAAGAACGATGCCCAGGTTCGAGGCACTTGAAGCAGCGAGTGGGGAGGCGGCAGGCCGCGGCCCGGTGCGAGCCGGAGAAACAGTTGAAGCACCGGCCTCGGAGGTCCTCCGGGACAGCTCGACGAGGCCGGGTGGAAAGGCCTGCTCGCAGCCGGCGGGCACGCCTCCGCTCTACAAGCTGCCAGCCATCCTTGTCAGCAGCAGGTCTCGGCAACAGAGTGAGCCCAATCTCGGACCTCAGGACGATCTTCGGCGGGGAGGTGCGCGCCGCCTGGCTTGGGGCGGCGATAGGAGGATCCGGCGTGGCAAGGAGCGCCTCCTTGAAGGAGATCGCGGGGGCCGGCGGAGAGGCGGACCCGTCGGCCGCCGGGCTGAGATCACGCCACCGCTGGGCCTTGGACCTACCTGTAGGCACGAACGGACGAGCATCTGGGGACAAGGAGGAGGGGGAAACCGGCGCCTTCCGGGAGGGTTGAGGGGTGGCCGCCAGTGCCGGAGTGGCCGCCGGAGTGGGATTGAGATGGGTGCGGGCGCCGGGAGGGGAGGGGACGGGAGATTTGGTTGTGGTAAGGGTTGGAGGAGGTGGAGAGGGTGGTGGATTTGTGCTTTGGCTGGCGAAGGAGGACTGGAGGGAGCCGGCCATCGGGGCCGAGCCCGGCGGCGGCGCGGTCACCCGCTCGGTCGCCAGGAGCGCGCCTCGCTCCCTAACGGTCATTCTCCCATCGTGACCATCGCTATTTGTACTGTTAATAGGAATTAATGGGCAGGGTGAGGCAATTGTTTTTGGTTGGGCTTTGCTTGAAGATACGAAGGCAGAGACATTCTCTTGGTTATTTAGGACATTCCTGGATGTGATGGATGGAAAGAAACCAAGTATAATAATGACACATCAAGATTTAGCTATGCAGAAATCAGTTGCAGAGGTATTCCCCTCAGTTTTTCATAGGTTCAGCATGTGGCATGTGATAAGGCAAGCTGCAGCTGAATTTGGTGGTTTTATTGCAAACAAACCTGGGATGGAAGATGAACTTAGAGGGTTGATCACAAATTCTTTAACTACCGATGAATTTGAGGATAGTTGGAAAGCTATGCTTGAGAAATATGATGCAGCATCAATCACACACTTGAAGCTCATGTATCACACAAGATTAATGTGGGCTCCAGTTTACTTCAAACATGTGTTTTGCCCATTTTTATGGTCCTCTGGGTGTAGCAAGGCCACAAATTCAATCTTCAAGGACCATGTTCTGCGAGAGGATACCATAGAAACTTTCATCAGCCAATATAACATTTTTCAAGAGCAGGCTGTCAGCATGGGGTATGAGTCAACTCCAAAAAAAACAAATGTACTGCACTAGGCAATTGATAGAAAGGCATGCATCAGATATATACACAACAGGGATATTCCTGAAATTTCAGAAAGAGCTTCTTGATGCGTCAGCTTTCAATGTTTTGGAAAAAGAAAACGACGTTCTTTATACAGTGAAGAAAGTACTGAATTATGACGAGGCTGAATTTCCCAGGGACTCCTTTTCTGTTGAAGTTGACCTGGAAAGCAACATGTTTAATTGCATTTGTTCAAAGTTTGAGCGAGATGGAATACTTTGTTGCCATGTTCTGAGGCTCTTCACGCAACTTGGGATTAACACAATACCTGAACATTACATCAAGCGAAGATGGACAAAGAAGTTCAGAGAGCAGGAGTCGCAGAAGCACTGTATAGCAAGCCCAGGATTAAATGTTTCACAAAATGCCTTGTCCTATCCTATGCTAATGAAGAAGATGGAGGAAATTTGTGCTGCTGTAAGCAAGGATTCAAACGACAGTAAAGTTTTAGCGGAAGAGCTTGAAAGGATTCAGCAGAAGCTGTCCAGTAGAGAATAGTAGGCAGAGTACATGATTGAGTGAAAGTGCAACCAGCCAGAAGACGCGGAGAAGCAAAATGAACAAATAGCGACGAAAGAGGGAACAGTAGAGCACCAACACAAGGAGTGATGTGCGATGTTAGGAAGTCATTAGTTTTTCTATTGTGATGATAACTGATTAGTTAGGAGGAGTTGGAAGTAGTTTAAGTTGCAGTGTTTTTTGGGTTATCTGAAATAGTTCTTTCTAGATCCAGTCCGCCTCACTATGATCCGTTGCGTTTACGGCTGCCCTTGTGCGGTTGCCAATGCCGACGTGGTGACATGTCGCAGCCGATGTGGCGCTTTGTTGAAATGAATCTAAATGGTGCATTCCTGTGGGTGCGACTGCGCGCATGCTTAATGTGAACGTCTGAGCTGCCTCCGCAGATGAGCATGAAGCTTCTCTCTGAGTGGCTGATGTGTTGGACACCTCTGTTTCTAAAATAATGTCGCCGTTGATTTTTTTTATTTACGTTTGACTGCTCGTCTTATTCAAAAAAGTTTTAAAAGTATAAAATATTTTGTTATGATTTGTTTTATCACTAGAGAAATTTGAAACATATTTGAGCTAATATTTTGAATAAGACGAACGGTACGTAATTCAAAAAGGCAACAGCGATATCAATTTAAAAACGGAGGGAGTATGAAGAAATGGTAAAAGAGTTTGCCAAACGCTCTTTCCAAAAATGCAAAATTTGATCATGTCCTCCGTCCAAGATTCAAATTTAGACCATCCTATAGCAAACGAATTAGACATTTCATACGTAACTGCCACTTGTATCCCTAATGTCTGTGTGTTCCTTTTCAAAAACAACTCGCACCTCCCTCATTCACTCCAAGATTGTTTGACGACCCGGCAGATGTTTGAGGTCATATTTAAACTAGACACATTTTGTTAGGTAAGGGGAACAAAGACGGATAGGGTTGAATGATAGAGTAATCAGATATCATGAGGCTAATTGTGATGGTGAGGAGGATAAAATGAGAATACGGACTCAAGAAATTGCTATGGAACACTGAAATGGATTTTATTTGCTGCCGGGCACAAGAAATGAACAAGACATATCGAGCAGCAAAGTCTCATGGCAAATTCCACAGTGTCCTCTAGATAATTCTCCCGTATGTACACTCCTTGATTGTTATGTACTGCTATCTCCGTTCTTAACTGGATGTCGCCGTTGACTTTTTTGAGTTACCTTTGACCATTCGTTTTATTCAAAATATTAGGTTAAATTTGAAAACTTACAAATTACTCCATCTTTCCCAAAATAGTTGTCGCTTTTGACTTTCAGACATCAAGTTTGACTGCTCGTCTTATTTAATTTTTTGTGCAAATATTATTTATTTTTGCATAACATGATTTATCAGTAAAGATAGTTTCATCATGACATTTGTTTTACTAACAGCAGAAAATTTTTGAATAAGACGGTCAAATATGATGACCAAAAGTCAAAAGC
This sequence comes from Eragrostis nindensis, assembly GCA_012490785.1. Taxonomy (NCBI): domain Eukaryota; kingdom Viridiplantae; phylum Streptophyta; class Magnoliopsida; order Poales; family Poaceae; genus Eragrostis; species Eragrostis nindensis. The sequence continues at coordinate 94,749 of JAAXCT010001848.1, forward strand.
AACAATATTATGGGACGGAGATAGTATGCTTAAACTTTATTTATTGATAAAACAAATTATAACAAAATATATGATAATTTTTAAAATATTTTGAATAAGACGAATGTTTAAACATAACTCAAAAAGTCAACCGCGACATTAATTTAAAAACAGAGGGAGTATATGGTTCTGGTTAGAAGGTGAGCGTACTCACCTATGTGTACACAGACCTGACTCGTTTGCTGTACAACTCGATGGCTCGTACAGACCAGGATCAACCCTATCTTCGTGTAATAAACAAAAGGAGGAGTAAATTTCACAAAACTATTTTTACGCTGTGGTTTCAGAAAACTATAAAATTTGGAGACAATTTTAGATAACTACAACTATTTTTTTCCTCCAAAAGTAGTTTTTTGAAATAAGACTTGTACTTTTGTGAAATTTACTCAATAAAGAAAATGAACAGCCTCGTCCTGACATGCCCAATCCACCGCACATCCGCGCGAACCCTACCTCGTTCACAACATCCTCTGCTCACCGGGCGTGTCCTGAGTGGGGGGACCCGAGCTCGGCGCACCAAACCAGTGCGCGGGCGGCGTCCGGGAGTCTGGCCTAGCGGCGGCGGTTGCTCGGGTGGTCAGGCGGCAGGCGCCACCAGTAGCCCGCAGCCGGCGGCGGCAGAGGTGAATCCCTTATCCCTCATCCCCATTGTTTATTGGGCACTAGGGTGCATTTGCTTCCAGCGATGAGGGCGAATAGGTTTGATTGGGATACGGAGCCGTCCTCCCCCTTCGTTCAGACAAGACTCGATTTTGTAGTAATATATGCAGTTCATATTGTTAGTGTCCGATATTGGCATTGTTAAGGATCAACTATCAGTATCACCATTTGACTCTTCAATTTGAATCAAATGATTCCCTTATTCTGTTTTGTGCTTCACTTAAATTCATCTCATAACAAATTTTTGCTTGCACTCAATGCCCACCATGCTGTACTGATGTGCAAAGAGCCACCTGAGTAAAGGCCAGGTGCTCCATGCCTGTACTTAACTCTGATGTGCTAATTGGTCAAGAAAGGAAATTCGAGCTGGAAGTGCCATTTTTGTGTTGGGATCGGATTACGCTGATGGGAGATTGGGGTTACACCAGAGAATTATGACTTTAGCTGGTTGTATTAGGCTGTGGTTCCTGCAGTTAGGATTATTCAGTTAGATTAAAGATTGTCATGATTTTTTTGTTGAGGTTGAATTTGATTCTGGGCTAAGCTAGGTACATGATTTTCAGTCGATTTTGTGCTCCTTTGTCTTGTTAGTTTTGCGTGTTCATGGTATGGACTGTGAGGTACTCTCAACTTATGACAGGCTAAATAAATTGCAGTTGTTTCTACTTTCTACCAATATGGCTTGTTGGTATTGACTTATTTTCTGAAACTGTTGATGTACCATACACGTGTGCAGTGGCAAGGGCCAGTTTGGCCTCAAGGAAGTTCTGCCCCTGCACAAATGACACTTCTATCAATATCTATTGCTATACATATAGGTACATTTGTTTGAGAGAATGACCACAATGGCATATCTATCTCAAAAATAATTGATAAATAGGTACAGAGGGAGAGAGGGAGAACGAAGGAAAATTAAGATTGATCTGCATGTGATTGAGGTCAACAAGTGAAAGAAAGATGGCGGAGAAGTATGGACAATCAGTCCCCTTCCTGCAAGATCAAAATATGACCGAGAGGAATGTGAAATATTGCCAGGTAAGCTAGCTAAAATTCTGTACGTGGAGAGTTACAGTAAACAATCTTAATGTTTGTTCACACCGCAGTAGTAAGTATATTTGCCCTTCTTTTCAGGACCGGGGTAGTGTTAATGGACAATCGGCCATGAATCAAGGAATGAATCAGCAAGCAGAGGACCTTATGGGCTTGTTGGATCTGCAATGAACACGGTGAGATGATTTGCAGCGAATAATTAAAAGTTTTGCCTGTCTCTAGATTTAGTTAGATCACTACTTCAATTGCTGCAAACTAGTAACTAAGTAAAGAGGTTCTGAGCTATGAAACACGGATACTTCAATGTTACCTTTCTCTAATATGTATATTTCATTGTTCCATAAATGCATTATATTGTCTGACTTATTTATCTGAATTAGCACCCTTTCATGTTATGATGAAACTATTTGAAAGGTTGCTTCATTTTTAGTAGAAATACACAAAGGACGATATGGTTTTTCAATTTCACAAAAAAAAACCTTGACTTTTGACTTATCCAGAAAACAACTAGAAGAGAGACAGACTTGGAAGAAAGATATGAAATCATGGTTGCTGATGAACATGGGATTGGAGGATTTGAAAATCTTACACCTGAAGAAAGCTTGCAAGTATGACCCGACAAAATCTCATTGGCTCAAAGTTTACGACATCAATGGATTTATATGGAATAAACAGAATAAACAATGAGACTAACTCATTGCCTTTGGCAGACACCTGTTCCCCGTTGGAATGCTACTGAAATGAATCAGCTATCAGAAATACAGACAACTCAAGCTATTGTAACATGTACTAAGGTAATCCAAAGTGTACCGAACGTCAATCGTACATCTAAAATTGTGAAAAGGTTATTTTTCTTTTGAAGTGATAAACATTTTGACATGACAGGAACATGAACAAGGAAATGGGAGCCTCACCGTGATTGAAGGATATGAAGAGCCCAACATATGCCAGATGGATAGAGCTGAAGCAGAAGACGAAGGTGATGAAGATTATTTTTTCCCAAGTCCAGAAGAATTAGAAAAGGCTAGGCCTCCTGAGGTTGGCATGGTATTTGCTACAATTCAAGATGCTCAACGTTTTATCAATGTCTATGGGCTGGTTACTGGATTCACGGTGATTAAAGGATCGAATTACAAGCACCAGAAGACAACATTCCAGTGCAATAAATGTGGGAAGCCAACAAAGAATGAAACAGGACAGAATAAAAGGAGAAGAGATCTTATTGAACGGACAGGCTGCCCAATGAAGGTTCTTGTGAAACTTATTGCTGGGAGATGGGAGATTTCAGATGTTGCCAGTCAACATAACCACCCACTAAAGAGTTCACCTTTGTTGAGCAGATTTTTTATGAGCCACCAGTACATGACCGAGGATGAGAGGAACTTCTCAAGAGCATTGCAAGAAAGCAGAATTAAGCCATCCAAGATAATGGAACTTTTCACGAATTTGAGGGATAGATTCAAGAATATACCTGCCAGCGTCAGGAAAATGGATGTCAACAACTTAGAACAGTCTGACAGGCCGACAAAGACTAGAAACATAGATATAGAAAGCGCACTAGAACATATCAGAAAATTGCAAAAGAGCAACCTGGGTTCTACTACGCTGTAAGGACTGAGGAAGGCAACGCTGTGAAAAGTATCTTTTGGTCTGATGCGCGAGCTAGACTTGATTATGCTCTGTATGGAGATTACATTTATTTGGATACTGCTTATAGCACCGTTGAAAACAAGATGCTGTTCGTGCCTTTAGTTGGAATTAATGGGCACGGTGAGACAACTGCATTCGGTTGGGCTTTGCTTGAAGATGCAAAGGCAGAGACATTTTCTTGGTTATTTAGAACATTTCTGGATGTGATGGATGGAAAGAAACCAAGTATAATAATGACACATAACGATCCGCATGTGCGGAAATCAGTTGCAGAGGTGTTTCCCTCAGTTTCTCATTGGTTCAGCATGTGGCATGTGATTAGGCAAGCTGCTGCTGAATTTGGTGGTTTTATGGCAAACAAACCTGGGATGGCGGATGAACTAAGAGGTTTGATCACAAATTCTTTAACTACTGAAGAATTCGAGGATAGTTGGAAAGCTATGCTTGACAAATATGATGCAGCATCAAGTACACACTTGAAGCTCATGTATCAGACAAGATTAATATGGGCTCCAGTTTACTTCAAACGTGTGTTCTGTCCATTTATACGATGCGAGACCACAAATTCAATCTTGAAGGACTATGTTCTGCGTGAGGATACCATTGAAACTTTCATCGGTCAGTATACCCTTTTCCACAAGGAGGCTGTTAGCATTGAAGGAGATAAATTTGAGGCAACATTGAAAAGGCCAATATACTGCACTTGGCAGCCACTAGAAAGGCATGCTGCAGAAATATACGCGAAGGGGATGTTCTTGAAATTTCAGAAAGAGCTACTTGATGCATCAGCTTTTGATGTTTCTGAAAAAGAGAAGCATACCATTTATATATTGACAAAAACATTGGACTACGAGTCTGCTGAATTTCTCAGAGACTCATTTTCCGTTGAAGTTGACCTGAAAACCAACATGTTCAATTGCATATGTTCAAAATTTCAGAGAGATGGGATACTTTGTTGCCATGTTCTGAGACTTTTCACACAGTTCGGCATTAACACGATACCTGAACACTACATTAAGCAAAGGTGGACAAAGAAGTTCAGAGAGCAGGAGTTACAGAAGCTCTTTGAAAAGACCGGATCGAATGTTTCACAAAACGCCTTGAGATATGCTATGCTCATGGATAAGGGTGCTGAAATTTGTGCTACTGTAAGCAAGGATGCAAATCATTGTAAAATATTTGTGGAAGAGCTTGAAAGAGTTCAACACAAGTTGGCAAGTCGTGAATAGCTTATTTGGAAGATGAAAAGGGGGAAAAAGGGAGCACCTATACAACAAGTGTTCGTATGTGTGTGTGTGTGTACTGTGCTGTTTCAGCAGCAAATGAGTTTTCAGTAGTTGGGTTGTTTAGGTGTAGTAGCTAGTCACTAATTAGAGGTATACAGATATAAGAAGGATGAATGGTGCTTGTATAGTGGCTCGTCACTAGAAGCTGGAGACATCGGGAGACCAGCCAAACGGGCCCTAATGTCTCTAGATTCAACAACTGGTTTGTAGCCCTTTATAAGTATCTACTAGGAGTTATGGTCCTTTCCAGTAGGCAAGTTAAATTGTCTATTTCTCCCTCCACCCTGCTTCTGTGGTGTGATGTGGTTGGTAATTTGTTGACATATGGGTTTCTGCTTCGATTAAGATTTTCTTCTTGTTAAGTTGGCATGGTCTTGCTGTTGTGTTGCCCCCTTTCCAAAGGGAACCATCTTATTTTGTCAGTTGTTTAATTTATTGGTTGCAACAAGGAGCTGGTCCGGCCGCACTACGGGAGACCTCCCTTTTGCCGTGTGCCTAGGGCACACGGCAAAGAGCAAGATGCACTCGGCAAAGAGCACACGGCAAACAGGTGCCGGCAAACAGGACTTTGCCGAGCGTGCCTCATGTGGCACTCGGCAACAAAAAGGTGTTGACGGCCGGCAGCCGTCAACCAACCTTTGCCGAGTGCCGTGGGCTCAGGCACTCGGCAAAGATTAATTGTTTGCCGAGTGCCGTGGGCCAAGGCACTCGGCAAACCCTGGTCACTTTGCCGAGTGCCAGGTTAAACACTCGGCAAAGAATGGCCTCTTTGCCGAGTGTTTCTTCCATGGCACTCGGCAAACAATACTTACACTCGGCAATATTTTTGTTCCATTGCAATAAAAGTTTTAAATCGACTACAACTTGGACCACAATCACAAAAAATCATCATATATCATATATATATAAGCCCAAACATTATCACATATCACATACTTGAGCCCACTTCATCACAAACTCAACATATCAACATAAATGAGCTCCACCATCATCACAAACTCAACATATCATATAAAAAGCTCCACCATCATCACAAACACATCACATAGAGGTCCACGATCATCACAAGCACATAGTCCACCAACTATCATCACAAACTCGCACACGATCACGACACATAGTCATAGAAGTTGAAATACAATTACAAGTTTATTGACGAGGTGGCCACGGCGACTAAGCATTCGGCGGGGAGATCGGATTGTTGGATCCCGCCGATTGATTCTGCACAAGCAAAGTAATAGAAGTATTTAAGTTGTAGGTTAAAAGCATATAAGCTAAAATGTAGGTTAGAAGCATATAAGCTAAAATGTAATAGAAGTATTTAAGTTGTAGTAATAGAGGTTCATAGTAATAAAACTTATAAGACAAATGTAGGTTACAAGCTAGCATAGCTAAACCCTTCAATTACTTCACTATATCATACTTGAAGGTAAGAAATTAAAGTACAACAGATTTGAAGTGACTCACCGGAGTGCCTGCAGAAGGAGTGCCGGTAGGAGAAGTACCACCGAAGGGAGGAGGACCGTCGTAAGGAGAAGGACCGCCGTAAGGAAGTAGTGGTACAGGAGGGAGTTGCTCTGGCGGCGGCATCGTACCATGAGTCTGCGTGTAAGCGAACATCTGCGCCATTCGCTGTTCCATCATCACGTCCATCCTCTGCCACTCTGCCTCCAGCTTCGCATCCATCTCGGCCTGCAACCTCAGCCGCTCTTGCTCCATCTTCGCCTCCATCTGGGCCTATAATATTTTATCGATCCATGAAAGCTTCGGACTTCTCAATCCATTCATCGGTAAACTCAGTCCGACTTAAACGGCCCGTATACATCCACTCACAGTCTTTCATCCTTTAACAGATATATATCAACGAGTAATATAAAATTAATTCATTTGCATCGATCTACACGATGTTCCAACTGTCTAATAGGTGAAGATAGGTCCCAATCCCACCCGAGGATGCGTAGATGAGGTTAGTTTCCAAGGTCTACTCCTGTTCGAGACAGAATTTCGACAGCACCTCCCCGCTGTTCTCCAAATACACGTCCCGTCAGGGAGATTGTGTATCCAGAGAACAACAGGGAGATGATGCCGAAACTCTGTCTCGAACCGGAGTAGACCATGGAAACTAACCCTATCTACGCATCCTCGGGCTGTCCAAAAAACATGGACAATTCGAAACAGATACGGTCTTAGATATTGATATGCAAAGATCTGCATATCTCCAATTGTATCTCTTTCGAACGGGAGACGCCAAACTAGGTTACGCGTGTTGACGGTAAAATGTGTGTTCTACCGCTCGCACACGTGGCCTGGGAGATTTGCTTCACTCCGTTCAGGACCAAGACTTGGAACGCGGTGAATTCCGGAGCGTGCCAGTCGATTTTCCCTGCAAATCGACAAAGACAAGAAAGAGCGTGTAAAATTCCCGGACTATCGGCCCCGGACAGGCCGATGCGTAACCGCAGCCGATGTTAGTGAATAAAGAATAATAAAATAAGCACTCGGCTGTCGGCTAGAAACGAATCGACATGTCGCAACAGAAAGTACTCGCGCGATAAATAAAGCAAGGCATGCATCAGAATCGGCAATCGGCAAAGCATGCAATCGGCAAAATCTATCGGCAAGCAACACAGTAAGGTGGATCGACAATCGACAAAAGAAGGCTCAGACATATACTTGAACGAATAAAATCAATTTAAAAGCATGCAAGCATAGATCTGAACGTGGTAAGCAATCGGCTAAACACCCCGAAAGAACGATTAAACCAATAATCACTAATTATACCCATAAACTGACAATCGCTTCACCGAGGACACGTCAACTAAGTGAAGTAGAACAGGACACGTCAAACTGTTCTACACGATCGGCAGGTACAAGTATAATCGGCAACTACCGGTCCCAGATACTCAGCCAATTAGATCCAACTCTTAGCAACTGTTTCGCCGAGGACACGTCAACTAAGCGAAGCAGACAGGACAAGTCAAACTGCCTACCCAATCACCAAGAGCAGATCTAATCGACAAAGCACCTTAACCGTGACTCGAATAACCAGATCAAACAGAAATCGACATCAGCAATCGGCAACAAGGTCGCGGCGAGGACAAGTCAACTAACCGTGACAAAGAATTGGACCAGGTCTTAAACAATTCCATGCAGTCGATGCGTAATGTAAACCCTAGATTGATCTAGATTACCGGATAACTAGCAGCCACATCAATCTTAATCATGGACAAGTCGACATAACCAGATCGATGCGCTTACCTGACGAGATCCAGTCGAGCCGGAGCCCCGATGGACGCCGGTGACGAAAAAACCCGTCGAGAAATTGTGGCGATGCGCCGAAGAGTTGATTGTATTGATTGTTTTTTACAAGCACCTGGGTTTATATTTATACACCCGAGGCAAAGAGTCCGACTTGGACTTAAACACGACCTCTACTTGACCACAACTCGGTCAATCCTTTCTAACTCTAGAAAATAATTAAAAAAGGACACACCATCCCACACGGGCGCGTGCGGCTTCGGGATCTTTGGCTTCATGATAACCTGCGGGCCACCACTTCGGCACATAATCTTTTCTTACCCGCCGCGCACTCCATCTTCCACTGACAGCGGGCCCTAGTCCAAATTTTGGTGTCAACAACGCGTGACCTACATACATGAATGGAAAAAAGGGTTGGTTATGCCTCACCTTGCTGTGCTGCAAAGTGACCAGTGCAGGACGGTGTGCAAAGCGTCTCCTGCAAAGAACGGCACATAGAAGAGCCAATTTCAAATTTCAACATAGAAATGATTACTTGCATACATAGCTATATTCAAGTTCATTTTTAAAGGCAAAGGATAGAAAAACAAATGGTGCCATCAGATCAGGGATAGCCTTATCATCATGCAAACGTGACACCTACCAGAGTCGAGTGGCAAGGTCGACCAAATGAGTCTCACTTGGTAGAAACCAGACACGTCGACTCTGGTAAGTGTCAGGTTGGCCGTCCTCCTTCATCACTTGGCAAAATTCGACAGCACCTCCCTACATGGTGAGGTTCCCAAAACCTGCAACAAACTAACGGTACGATGGCCGACAACCACATCCAACAAAACAACGGCACGATGGCCAACAACCACATCTATTACGATGATTATCAACTATTCGAAACAACTAACAATAGTCTTTTTCACTCAACTTCAACCCAATTCACACAATCACACCCAATGCGGCCTATCAATCCAAGTCTAATCCTAACATTTTGCTAGTACCTAGTTCCTTTTCGTGTTGGGACATCAAATTGGAGTAATTTCCATGTTGAATATGGTATGGAGACCTCCTAACCTTGGGCGAGACGGCGTGCTTGGGTGGTTGGTTTGGGGGTGTGCTTGGGAGAGGCGGGTTTTGGGGGCGGCGACCCTGGGGGCCGAGGGTGCAGTGGCCGGGGCCGCGGTGCCCCGCCCGGGATGCGGTGGTTGGGGCCACAGTGCCCCGCCCAGGACGCAGGGGCCGGGGCCGGGGCCGCGGTGGGCGGTGGCGGCGTCCCTGGGCTCTTGGTCGACGGCGGCGGCGTCTCCGGGCGGGGCAAGTCGACGGAAGCGGCGCAGGCCGACGGCGGCGCTGGGGGGCCGGGGCAGGGGCGTCGGGCGCCAGGCAGTGGCGGGGGCGGAGGCGGAGGCGCAGGGCGGGGGCGGCGCACTCGGAGACGGCGGCCTGGGGCAAGCGCGGTGGGGGACGGCGGCCTGGGGCGGCGCGGTGGGGGAGATGCGAAATGAGGAAGATAGAATGAGGAAGAAAGAAGGCGTCGCGCGGTTAAGTGCTTAGAAAGTTTGCCGAGTGCACTCGGCAAACAACAAACTTTGCCGAGTGCCCTCCACGTGGCACTCGGCAAACATTTGTTTTTCTTTTTTTTCAACACATAGTTTTTTCGATTTTAGATAATTTTTTGGTTAACAATATGATTTCAAATAAAAAAGTTTTCAAATAAAGCTTCATAACTTGTCGAGATCTACAACTTTTACTTTCACAAATTCGCCATCCGAGATTGTTTCAAAAATTCAAATTTTCAAATTTGAATACTTCAAACGTAATTTACGTTGACATTTTGATTTCAAATGAAAAATTTGTCAACATGAAAGTTTCACAAGTTCTCAAGATCTACAACTTTATTTTTAGTATGTCTCCATCCGATATTGTTTCCAAAATTCAAATTTTCAAATTTGAGAAATTCAAATAATTTTTTTGGTGACAATTTGAATTCTAATTAAAAAGTGTTCAACAACAAAAGTTTTGTAACTTATGAAGATCTACAACTTTTATCTTGGTCTTTTTTTTCCAAATAATTCTAGACACGTTGTCCACATATTCCAAATATCTCTCTTCGTGTTTCGGGAAACTATCCGGGAGCTATAAGATTTGTGAACAAATTTACTAGCGCTTTATCGAATGGAAAATACCAAAATAAGAAGTGTAGATGTTGACAAATATACAACTTTGTAGTTAAAAACTTTTTTATTTGAATTAATTTAGAGGGCCAAAAAATTCATTGAAACATTCTTTGCCGAGTGTAATTGGGATAACACTCGGCAAAGGGTCCTCTTTGCCGAGCGTCGGTGGGAAACTCGACAAAGGGTCCTCTTTGCCGAGTGTCGTGGCAGGGGCTCTCGGCAAAAATTAAAAAGTTTGCCGATGCCCTTTTTTTTGCCGAGTACCCGGCCCCACCTCGTCCAACGGCCGTATAAAATTTTTAACGGACGTCAAACTTTGCCGAGAGGACTTTTTTGCCGAGTGCTAGCTGCCACCTTTACCGAGTGTCCCTTAGGGAGCACTTGGCAAAAGGGGCCCTTTGCCGAGTGCCTGCCACGTGGCACTCGGCAAACCCTGGTTTGCCGAGTGCCTAGGTTTTGCCGAGCGCGGCACTCGGCAAAGACCCTGTTTTGCCGAGTGCCCGAAATAATACTCTCGGCAAACTCTAAAACAGTCAGAAAATTAGGGTTTCCCGTAGTGCCAGGTCAGTGAATCTCTGATACCAGTACGTGCGCGACAAACAACATGAGCATCATCATATCACACTGCCATCTCATGTCTGCTACCAGTACGCGACGAACAAACCCCTTGCGATCAGTTGAGGATGAAGACCATCTCTGGTGTATGGCCGGAGCAAAGGAGCGAGCTGGCACAGGTTCAAGCTGCGGTGGTCTAGCAGTATCTTGGTCTTCTTAGTTTAAAGTGTGAAGAGAATTTAAAGAGAGGGTGGTGTGTGTGTGTGAGATGGAGCTTGGAGCGGAGCTGGACGGGACGGAGACGGTACGTGCGCGCGTGTTGAGCTCATGCCCAAGTTGTACAGCTAGCGGAGCTGGACCGCTAGCTGTCGATTCGCGACTGGTGCGTCCGGCCAAAAAGGAAGCTTCGATTTTTTCCACGTGTTTTGCATGGGACGATCGACGACGTACGGTAACTTGTCGTTCCAGCAAAGGCATTCCGATCGCCTTCGGTGCGCAAATTTATATGTCGCCCTCTCTCGCTGCCCGTTCGCCCACGCCGCGCCCACGGTTGTCTTCAACATCGCCGGAGATATGAGTATATATTGGTAAGCTTGCCCTAGCTAGGCTCCAGCTAGCGATGCCCTTATGCGGCGCCGCCACCGTCTGCCGCCAGCGGACGAAACCAATCATGCCCAACTCGTCCACGGAGCCGGGGCGGCGCTGCCCCGGGACAATATTCTGTTCACGGTCTTCCTCAAGCTGGGCCGCGCGAGATCATGCTCGCCGCCGAGCTCGTCTGCACGGACTGGCGGTGCTTCGGGCTCGAGGAGCCCACCCTGTGGCGGCGGATCGGATGGGACGACATGGAGGAGCTGACAACGTGGCGCCATGTTGGCGTGGATGCCGAGGCAGCGATGGAGCGCGTCGCCCCTGGCCCGTGCCGCGGGCAAACAGTGCGAAGCGTTTTAGAGGATACCTCGACTACGAGACGGATCGAGACCTACCCTACCTCCGGTCCTGCCGCCGTCGTCAATGGGAAATACAATGGTGCACCATGACTCGCGCGTCCAGATATCTTACTGACTGTTGTATCTGCAAGATTGGTGCTGCAGCAAAACGCCGGTAGCATCCGTCATCATCCATGATTATTTACTACACGGTAAAAGTTTATCCTTTGTCTACATGAATTCTTCATAGTTGTCTATTTAATGTAATTTCGTGTTGATATTTCCCAATGACAGCTTGCCAACTGGGTGAAAAATGGGTTGGGGTGAGGATGGGGGGGATGGGGATGGGTGGAGGAGTGGTACACCGGAGGTGCCTCCACTGGCTAGGGTCTCACCGGAGTTCCTTGGAGGCAGGGAGGAGTAGGGCGGGGGTGTTAGTGATTGGGGTTTTCGGGGTTCGTTGTGCACTCCGGCTATAGAAGAGTGGTCGGGGAGGTGGTCGGACATGTGTTGGGTTGTGGTTTCGCGGTGCGTCGAGACGCCCCGAAGACGCGGGTGGTTGGCTGGCGGTGGGCAGTGCCTGAGGGGAGGGTCGTGTCAGCATGGACGTGGTGGACGAATCCTTGAACAACTTTACCATTCCGTTGTGGTAAATTCTAGAACACAGTTGCAAACGGATGTTCAAGGGTTACCCTCAAATCATTTCTCATACTGATCAACGGTTTAGACTAGGACGCGCGAGGCATGGTGCACAAAATCCGATTTGCGTTGTCAATATTGCTGCTGACTGCTTTTCATTGGGAAATTTTAATATGCATTAATTTACACCATTAAGGGCACAGATTTTCTTATTTGTGTACGTACCACGATGACATGAGAGTAAATTTTAATCTCTGCTTGGCTGTCCTCGACATGTCCCCTAGTATGCACTTCTGAATTAAAAGCTTGATGCCTTCAATTATCTTTTTTTTTCAATTATCTTTTTGAAAGATGCCTTCAATAATCGTTTTGACCGTTGAATACAGGAGTTCTCCTCACTCTGAAAGATCATTGTATTCCTTTCCTTCCATAGTCTCCAAAAAATTATACGAAGAGCCCGCGGAATTCCTTCTTCTCCTTCGTAATTTTTCCCATATTTTGAAATTTTCTGAATCCATTAATTGCTGCAGACATGTGTTTTCAATGTAGCTTTGCAAAGTTAGGCTTGTTTAGTCTTTGCACCAGCTTATGCCAAGCTGCTTCATTGTAGTTACATTAATTACATCCCTGTAATTAGTGTTGTGCTGTCTCCATCAGAATAACACAATGAGCAGAGTTTATTATGGGACCAGGTTTTGCTGCTCATCCTCCTTAAGATTGCCATCAATGCAAAACATTAACAATTGGATTCTGTTTTGGCTGTCCACATTTTATTTGCCCATGGTTGTGATATAGCTGGTGCAACCGATGTTTGTCCGATACAATGCAATATTTCATATATTGTATTACAAGTAACTTTAAAAAATCAAGTGATTAATTATTCTCACAGTAAGAGAAATTCAAATACGTTAGTGGGTAACATACTGTCACTTGTCATAAGTGAACACTCTGCTGAACACGAACCATATACACAAGTTCTCATTAAGACAAAAACAAGTTACAGTCCTCAGTTATTCAAATGAAAACAAAACATCTCTTCGCAGAAAAAAAGAAAGAAAACAAAACAAAACATGAAGAACGAGCACAACTCATCTGGTTAGATTCTTTGTGGTGGAACCAATCCATCTGGATTCAAGTCTTAGGCTTGGCACGAGTGTTGCATATTTACGGATATTTTTCTTTTGGTAGGAGGCCACGCTCGATCGACAGCGAAACGTCCGTGGTGAAACTCAAGATCAACTGACCGGCCCAGCCTTTCGGAGGCGTTGATAGGGGTAAGGTTGTGTGTGTGTGTACTCGTGCGTGTTTGTGGGTGTCTGCGTCCGCGCGCTTCACAAAAAAATTTGAAGCACAACATATTCGCCAAAATATTTGATACGCTGAAGACTGGTTGAAGGTGCGCCATATACCTATATGCATATATAGTGACACAATATTTTGATACGGTACTCCGAACGATTGACCTAGCCTAAAGGAAACAGGCACCAGGATGAAGACGGATTCCATGGATGCTTCAATTCCGGAGGTCAGTCGATCTTGAATGCATCAACGATTCGACTAGCATTGCTTCTGGCATACGCAGCGGCGTTTGAAAGGGCTGCACCTGCCGTTCAGGGACCCTTCTGTGTGGCATACGTTGGCGCAGTTCTCCACGCTGATGCACAGGCCATTGAATTTGCTGCTGTCCATCTCACATTCCCTCACCTGCACCGGCGCCACATCTGAAGATATACAAGAACACAACGGGAGTGATAATATGCATTGTAGACGTACGATGGACCTCAAAACACAAGAAAATTCTTGTGTAGTGACGAAACTTTAATTTCTCGGGATGTCACCAGATATAAATTCAAGGGTCACTCCCAAAAAAAAAAAATTTCAAGTCTAACTGTTTTGTGACGTTTGTGATGATATTTGAGGGAAGGGCCCCTATTTTTGTGCATGTCATGACATTAGGGTCTCTTTCGTGAAGTTTGGTGAGACATAGTGCTGGGAGAAACTACCTTCAAGGGCACACACGTATACATTAATCAACCACTACAAATTTCTCAAGAAATATCACAATCAAATTTTGTCTGTGGGCCCTCTTGAGTCTTGATTAGTTCAGCATTATGTAATTGGCTACGACTGACATTACGAAATTTGTCTCTTCTAGATAATACCTCGTGATTGGCCACTGTTTGTTATATTATTATATTTGAATAAAGTCTAGACATGAATGACATGGCAAACAATCTGTAATCAATTATATTGTTACACAAGTCATGAATGTGTCCCTAGTCCCTACAGTGCATATGTAGAATCCATGTCGTCTTACCAGTGGCACAACGAGCAGCAGAAGGGTGGCGACAACAGGGAACAATTTGCGAGATGACTCCATTGCAATCTCTCAAGTGATTAGTACTCCGGGAATTTAATTATTTGGTACAAATGGTTCAGTGACGGGCGCTGGAGTAGCTCTGTGTGGCCTGACTTCCTGCTTACATACAATTGCCTCGATCCTGCTTTTATACAAACAGAGGCAGTAGCATGCAAGGGATTGTAACCATTGATGGGCATCCATTGAAAGTTTTTCAGCGCTCTCTATATGTAACCAGCTAAGTAGTGGCGGAGCTTGAGCCAAGATTTACGGGACATAACTAAAAGATACCTAAATTAGGCATTTAGTCCTAGCCATTTTCAAGGCCAGTCAGTAACAAAAAAGTCTAAATATTACGAACTACATAATCTTTATGGAAGGCATCACCCATGCCATTAGTCTCACTAAATACTAAAGCGTATTCCGTTATGTTAGGGAAAATGCTGTAGGCCCGACTCGGGCACAGTACTACTGTAGTGCAACTCGGTTGATCTGCGGCTGCTAGTGTACCTGGACGCATAATCTCTCTGCTGCTGTTCGCACGATGGGAATAGTCCAGACGTGAGTTGAACGTGTTAGTCGGACCTATAGAAAGTTTCTTATGTTAGTACTTGCCATGACGAAAAAAAAAATTGTTTATTTTTTTAGCTCAAAATTTTTCCTAACGTCAAAAAGTGGCGGGAGTACTTCTACTAATAATCCAACTAATACAAAATGAATTTTAATGGCTCAAGCAAAATCCGCTGCATCTAACTAGTTTGTATTGAAATTGTGATTTATATCTCTCCGTTTCTAATGGGGGAAGATGTCAACAATGGCGCCGTGAGGGTGCATAAAGAGTACTTCATTTTTTTAGGGAATTAGCATAAGAGAAGTTTTACGGTGCTCTATACCACCCAGTATATACTGATGAGGTATAGAGCACCGTAAAACTCCTCTAACATAAAGAACACTTCATGTCTGCGAGGTGACGTGCTGTAGTGAAGGCGCACTACACCAAAAAACACACTACAGCTGCGCGACCAATATTGCTGTAGCAGGGCAATACAATGGTCATTTTGGGGGGGGGGGGGGGGGGGGGGGGGCGGGTTGGTCAAGTTGCGCAGCTACAAACACCTCTATAGCGGCGGGCCACGCTGTCACCTGCAGCTACAACTGCCCGACCAGTTGAAGCGGCGACTGATGACGTCAGCCACCATTACAATCGGACTCTATAGTCGCGGGGCATTCTATCACATGCTGCTACAAATTTGCGATGGGTGGTGAAGCGGGCTGCCACTACAAAGTGTTTTACAACTGCGGCCCTATCACTAGACTAGCAAGGTGAGGCTAAACTCCCAACATCTCATGCACACATGTGCACATAGGCCACTATGTGTCTAATGTCAATAGGTCTGATGTCATATACTCAAGTATATGAAGTAAAAGTTATGAATCGGTGGATTACATGATAACGGGGTACTTAATTATACTAGCTGCCTAACTGCGCAGTCCAAAGAAATCTTTAATTTATTATGTATATTCTTTTTCTTCCAAACATTTAATATGTATATTCTTTCTTCCAAAGCACATATGGATACATGCAAAGTGGATTCCAATTCGACATAAAATAAATGTTGTAAAATCCATAAACGTGTGAAATTTGATATATATATATATATTAGAGGAAACATTTATTGACCATGCATGGATCGTGGACCTCTGATTTGTTTGTACTACTAGTACACAGTGCGTGAGTGTGAAAATGCTTGAGATCGGATGCACCAGATCGATGGATACATAGTACAAGGAAAATACCACTATATATACATAGCAGATAGATAGCTAGAGAGCTTACTGGAAGTTTTTTTCACACACACAAAACAGCAAGATTGCAACTGGATACTTGTTTCCCTCATGGGTAGTTCAGGTTTATAGCTGCATATAATCCAGATGGTTGAATCCTTCATCACGGTTTGTTCTGATTGTTACGAATGATCTTTCGGTACTGATCAACAGAGATGTCGTGGTGGGAATCTGTGGTAGTGGCAGTCATCGGGGTATATGCTGGCCTGCGCCTGCTCCTTCAGCGTTGCCATTTACGCGACCCGCATCAATAGTGCCCGCTGCCTGTTCTGAGAAACCGCTAAGTGATGGATTCCCTCCAGTAGTGACAAGCTTCCGTTCTTCTTTCAGCAATTTGCGAGAAAGCTCCCCATGGTGCATGTATGGTCCACCCTCCACAGCATTGCAGGATAACAGAACTACCACGCCAAGAGCAAAGAGAATGGTTCGTGCCTTCACCATTTCTTTCACTGAATTCACATAAATTCCAGAAGAATTATCAAAATGGATGCAGTAGAGAAGAAGTACTGTAATAAGATCAATTTCTAACCAGGTATGCAGAAAGGAAGAAGTGGTTCACAAAATTTTACAGAAGAACTTTCCAGATATACAAACAAGGGAATGAGGTCATCAAGATTTTCAAGTTAAAATCAATTATCATTAAGCGACAAGCCCAGCATATATCTACAAACATGTGTGCAGATGGCCGCATAAGAATAGTGTTAATTACTTAAGGACAATGATTCGCAAAAAAAAAATTACTTAAGGACAATGTAAGCTTTCAATTTTTCTCCTTTTAGAGGTGAATTCATCCTCCCTTTCCTTCATCAATATAACCGCATATCCCATCAAATCTTATACCCTCTACCTCTTATCTATAACTAATGAGGGCAAGAAAGTAATTAACTTGCCACAACTCCTTGTTTTCGGTGAGATTTGCTAGGATGCCAATTAAATTAGAATGGAGGAAATATATTTTTACACTGTAAATTCGCCCATCAAATTAGTGAGTTGTTTATTTATCCACCAGTACGAGTATTGCAAACTGTCTTGTCTGTTTCACAAATGGCCCTGATTCCTGACTAGTTCAGAATATTAGTTAACTCACAATTGGCCATCATTTTTACTTTGGTCACATGTATTATTAACATGAACTAATACACTAAATAGGAAACTATGAAAATATCTAACGTACACAGACCTGTATATTCAAATTGACAATTCCTATCCTACTGATCGACGAGGGAAAGATTTTGCAAATTCAGACAATTTATTCTTCTGTCTTTTGTTTTCACCATGGTTTTATTCATAACTGACTGTAATGGATGTCACAAGACCGGATATATACACATAAATTTATGGTCCAATCAAGAAGTAATTCACACAAATATCCAAAACTTGTTAACTTGCTGAGATCTGAGGCAGCTTTATGATCGGAGAAGATTTATCACAATAGTATCATACAGGAAAAGGAAGAATATTGCGAACACTTACACATTTCATGTAACTCCAGCTCCTTGGAAGTACCAATATGTGTTACATAGGGGGTAAGATATATATAGGAGAATGACTGACTAGCCGTACCTGATAATAAGAGTATATTCTTGAACTAGTATAGTGGTTTCTGCACGCGCACTTTCCCATGGATAAGAATTGCACCCCTCGAGTATTTGGCACGTTGGACACACGAATAAAGTGAAAGGTATAATTATGTCGGCAATACATGAAAATGACCGGATGGCACGGGTACCGAGCATGCCACTCTGGATATCTAGAGCTTTGTGGAAATTTTTTCTTGTTCAGATCTTTGTCGATGTGCATGTCATGTAGTTGTAGTTATATAATTTGATAGACACATATTGTCACCAAAAGAAAGATCCACTAAATAAGTGATCATGGTTTGCCAACGAAGCCTAACATCCTAGTAATAGATCAGCCCTAGATCATACCCTTTTTTTGAGTAACCATACATCGCATGCATCTGTCATCCCAATTCTGTTTTCATCCCCAATACTAAAAAATAATTTGGAATAATTTCCCTTATGCCATTGCAAATGTCCGTAATCCCATATATGCCACTATCAGTGACACAGATAGGTCCCACCGGTCACTGGTCCACTAGTGGCATATATGGGATTAGCAAACATTTGTAGTGGCAAGTATGAAATTGCAAGGTGAATAGGTGATATATTCCTTTGGTAGAAAGCCATCTGTATATATGTATATTTTTAAAATATGATCTTGTCGGCATAACTCATATGTTATCATATTATCTCTTGTTGTAGGCCTGTTGTTTCAAGATATGAAACTTAGAGATATATCCTAAATTTATGATGAATAAATTTCAAATGTAGATGGTGATACAGATGGGTTATAATCCTTGAATATAAGCTAACTGAGTTGAGAATATGTAAGTGCACTACAACACCAACACCCCTCCAGCAACAGATACCTTGCGACGGATTGATCAAGCGTTGCAGGCCTCCCCACCTCAGCTGGTCAGCCCACATCCCACCTCAGCCCACGTCCCAACTCCTCGATCGATGAATAAAATATCTCCATCATCCCTCCACGCAGCAGAATAGGGCCTGTTCCCAACTCCTCCCAAGTCCAACTCCCGAGCTCTCTTCTTCTCCAGATTATCATGGCGGCGGCGGCGGCGGCGGAGCGTCCTCCTGGTTCGCCGTCCCTGACCTCGATGCAGGGACGAGGCCATTCCCCTCCTGTTGGTGCTTGGTCGCACAAGAGCACTCCTCCCCTCTCACCCGTGCCCAACAGATCCGGCAGAGGCGAGGAAAGAGAAGGGAGCGGCCGGATCTGATGGTGGTTGCCCCCTATCGTCTAATCCAGCCCGTGGCAGGGAGCTCTTCTCTCTCCATCATCCTGAGGTAACTGCTCGTCAAATCTTATCCTCTGTTGTCCTGCGATTTATCAGTTTTCGTGTATCATTCGCATTTAGATCTCGATCGGTTTCTTTCAGGGCACTGGTTGTATTGGATAGTATTCGCATTTGGATTGCCTTAGATGTCAGTTGGTGAAGGGATTTTGGTACACCGTGCGTGTTTCCATGGATTTCTGTGATATAGGATGAACATCATCAGTCTTTCTTTCTCTGAATGGCGAAATTACTTATGATTGTTGGTAGTTTAATTTTCGATTGGTGTTCTGTGCATGACCGTTTATGTGCCAAACATGCCTTTTCTTCCTGGTGCTTAGGGGATTTCACTTTTCATGCAGGTATACGATAATAACATGATAAAGAATGACTATTATGGGCAAAGGATGCTCCAGATAAAATACCCTGCTGCCTATAGCTTTGGAGAATGGTTTGTCTATTCATTTTGGAATCGTATGGCAATTGGTAAGTGCTCAGGAGGAGATATTTAGATGAATGTTCAATACTAATCAGTAATCTCAATGTTCCATTACTATGAGATATGAGATGAAATGCATGTTAACCACTCGAGGAGCTTACTGCAGTTATATCCTGATTCTCCTTCTGTACTTTTCTCATGTAATAATTTATAGCTAATCAATGTTCCATATTTTACATACAGTCGCAATAACTTGACATGCTTACTAATGTTAGCTTTTCTGGCCACCAGATACTTGGAAGAGACTACATTTGAATATCATGCCTCAAAAAAATCTGTAGCAGCAACTCTTGAGGTACAGACGCACGGCTCCTTTGGATGTAGATGTAGATAAGAAAATCAGTGTAAAAGTTGTACAGATTCAAAGTTATCTGTATGCATTTTCAGATTGTAATGTAACTGAATTGTTGCCATGATAATAAAGTTTTTTGAACTATATCATTGGCTATTAGTAGTGTGTATTTTGTTAAGCCCAAAACAGAGTAAACCAAAATTCAGTTGCAGACCGGAGACATAAATCCACGTGGAATTAGTATTGTAAGGCATCAAATTGATCACTTCCCGACCTCGAATTCCAACACATAAAAGGGTTGCTACAGGCAAGCTGTATCCGTTGCTGGCTTGCAACGCATATTTGCATTAGTTACCAACGAAATATTATGTGTTGCAATTGACTTTGCAACGCCACTTCCAGCAACGCATAAAAGATGCGTTGGTAAAGACCCTAGCAACGCTTATATGTACTTCTTGCAACACATATATACGTTGCTAAAGGGTGTTTCTCTTGTAGTGGGTGTTAGAGAATATGCAAAATTAGTCATTGCAGCAAATGGTTCTACAAAGGTTGCGTAGTCTCACACTGGGAACAACAAAAGAAGATGGTAGATTCTCGTGCCTATAATTCATCACTAAGGAAGATGAGCATCCAAACACAGGACACAGCTACGCTGGCTTTTATGTCTTTCTAAGAACATGCAGTGTTTCAAGAGCATTTGCCTACAAGCTTGGTATCATGATTCACAAGTTGCAGGCTTTAATCATTTTGCAGCAGCAAGACTGTCCGTCTGTCCCCTATCCACGGGTCTAAAATAGGCTGAATCCTTTTGCAGAAGCAGCAGATAGAATAGAAGCTTTATTCTTCAGACAACGGGCCTGTGTACGCTGCGCACGTCACGTTGCTCGGTTAAAGCAACAAATGGAATCATCAGGCATCAAACAAATTTCACACATATATGTATCACAAGTGGCTATGTATAAATCTCTGATTTCTATTTACGAATTTCTCAAATTTCTGTTGCATGCAGGTTTTTCCAAGCCTCCAGGTAATTAAGGAAGACATTCCTACCAACGAGCTGGCTAGAAAAGGTCCTACGTGACATCCAAGTACACCTTACCTTTAACATTTCTTTCCTTTCAACAATAAAACTTACTCCGAACTTTATCATTTGTCCCTGAACTTCAACACTTCTTTTGGAGTATTTCAACAAATAATTTCTTATTAAAATTCTTAGTAAAATCTACATTTGTCTATTATTCTGTTGAAAAAGTCAGGTGTCTTGTTAATCTGAGAAAGATGTTTGCATATATATGTAATACCATTAGTGGAACAAATTTATTTCAATGATTCCATCTAAATTTGTAGCTGCTAAAGCTGTAGGCATGAGCTTTCACTAGTAGCAAGAACCCATGATGGTTTATGTATACCTATCTAGTGCTATGCTGCTGGACCTAGCTAGGTCAAAATAATACTCTTTTAAAGAAATATTCCTCCTGAACAAAGATCAGCCTCTGTATCTGCTTTCATTAAATATGAGATCATGATTTGCTTAGGCGTTCCAATAGATCCAGTGCTAGGCTACGCCTTCTTTTCTCTTTCAAACTTCATATTATATAAGATCACGAAGCCTCCAGAATCAAACTCCATGGTGCTGGAGCTAGCTAGGTTCAATGGTTCAAAAGAATTATTCTTTTTAAGACATATTCCTCCTGAACAAAGATCAGCCTCTGTGATTGCTTCATTATATTTAAATATTATATCTTATTTGCATTGGCATTCCTATAGTAACTATGCCTTTTCTCTTTTAAACTTTGATATGTAAATAGTGCAGCTTCCACAATCATAACTGAAACTTCAAGTACATTGAGCATCAAAATCATAATTTGACATGCTTTAGTGCAACCACTTCAAGAGTAAAGTTTGGTTCGATAGTGCGATAATATTTGTGACACAAATAAGCACTTCGAAGAGCTTGTTTGTTCACTTTTTGTTTGCTACTTGTGCAAGAGGAAGATGTCTAAACATATCTTTTCTCTTAGCTTGTGTTTAAAAAAGGGAAGTCAGATTTAAGCATGTAGTCTAATAGATGAGAATTCAACTCATCAAAATCACAGTTTAGTCCGATAGTGCAATATATTGGTAACAATACAATAATCAGAGAAAAATGGGACACAAGGGTGCGCGCGTACATAACAAATCAACATATACTGCAACTAAATTTCAAGTTATCTTGATGATACCTCCTCCTCTATTTGTTACTTCCCTCCGGTTTTAAATTGTTGACATTTGACTATTTTTGAGACATGTTTCACCATTCGTTTTATTCAAAATATTAGTTTAAATATGTAAGATTATAAGTTATGTTTTAATTTCCTTTAATGATGAAAACTATCATAACAAAATCTATGATTATTTTTAAAATATTTGAATAAGACGAATGGTCAAACGTATCTCAAAAATGATCAAACGTCAACAATTTAAACCGGAGGGAGTACCTTTTTATATGTTCAGACAATAAATACAAATATCTACCAAATGAAGTTTAGGAATCGATAGGAGCAGTAATTATAATTGTTTAGTAGCAATGTATTTATCTGAGGCAGTAATATACGACTATTAAGAGCATCTTACAATTGTACTACAATCAAGTATGATTATTTATATATAACTCTCAAAGAATACATCTTATGACGTACTATTGATCCCTGCAATTTATTCTTTCTTCTCAATTCGCGACACTCTTCTATAACTTTTTAAGCATTCTGAGGAACCCTAATTTCATGTACTCTTAAATGTTTAATATAAGAAAACTTCAAAAGTTTCTCAATTGTAATGAGTACCATCCATTAAATCATTCAACATAAAGTTGTTCAATTCATGTTAGAAAGATAAGCCATTGGTTGCAAGCTTTTTCGTCACTTAGACCAAAAGAACGATTCTAATAATAATAGGTCACTCTCTTCATTGATTATGATGTGAGTTATTATATTATATATGTACAATGGTTTAGGAAAAATGCATTATGTTTCTGAAGAGAATTTAGAATTTAAAGAAAACTATAGCAAGAACACAAATTTGCTATGTTGGAAACTTTGCTATAATATTGACAATAGTAAGCAAGGTGAGAAACTATTTTGACCTATGAATGTGTGGTATTAGAAGAGAATAATTGTCCTGATAAAAATGACTGCCACGATCCATTGTAATGGATCCCGATCAAGCGCATTATCGGCTGATAATAAGAATCACAATGGTCGACCGACAGGAACCACATTTATAGCGCATATCACCTAGCGTTTGATACGCCTACCGCACTATGAAGAGGACAAAAATAATTTTGTCTCCAATAGGACCAAAAATGGTTGAATGACACATTTACCAAACACACCTTCTCTCCTCGAAGGAATAAAACAGATATATCGTGTATATGTTGTTTATTGCTGATTGTATACATTAGTCCTACCATATAGGACAAAGAACGAAGGCAAATGGCTTTATATTTTTGGTTACACCAAATAAGATATGCAAGGTCCTCATATTTTACTCATTTTTTGTTGAACTACCGTAGAGCAGACCGACATTATGTTGTTTATTTGGCATATAGATTTATGTCATAGGAAACCAAATTTTGCTTCTGCGGAGAAAGTAGAAAGTACAATGTTTAGGGAGACATACATAATAAAATAGTTACCGATCAACCAAGCTTGTGTTGAATTCCTCCAAATAATCATATGGATGAAGTCACTGCATAAGAAAAATTTTAACCAAATGTAAATGATTTTATTCATTTTTACCTAATTTATTGATAACATCTAATCAAGAGAATCTGACAAACCCCAGGATGTGAATGCAGTTGGATACTAATATTATTTGAGGGGAAATAGAAAATTAATATGACTAAACTTTTTTCCGTGCAATCAAATTATTTACTTACGTCTACCAAAACTGCAGATTGTTAAAAATACAGCATAGCTCGCATACACATGAAGAATGTTTGAAATGGGCGTCATCATGCATATCAGTTCACTGCAAATTAACTTCCCCGTTCCAGGTTGTCTGTGGTCCCTGATCCTAGTACACTGTCCAGTACAGAACTCTCTCTCTCTCCTGTTTTTTTTTTTTGAAACGGCAGTACAGAACCAATGGCTTGGAAGAAACAAGAAACCGAAGGAGAAACCAAGAAGATAGTAATAGTTTAGCTGCCCCCCTTTTCTAGTGCATAGCACAGCTTGACATACACGTACACAAAGGAACGACACAGATAGCAGAGTAGAGCAGCAGATTTCTCAATACATGTAGTTTACAAGTTTAATGCATGCCAGATTACAATGTACAGGTTCTTTTAGTATGCGGCATATTCCAAGCAATGCATGTGGTACATGTTGAAGTCATTGCTAACTCGATCATTATATGTACAATTGCAAATATAAGAACTTTAAGTCTATCATTTTGTTGCAAGCATGTGAAATTGACAATGGTTAAGAAGTTAGCAAAGCTATCTGGTCTAGATTTCTTCCTCTGCATTTCCAAGCATGATAGTGGTGGGCAAGATGTGGCTCTGTGGACGAAGTTGAAGAACTTGAGAAAAGTTGAGCCATTTCAGTTTTTTTTTTTCGAGGTGAGCCATTTGAGTTTTTGTTCTGTTAAATGATTTTATTCACAATAAGATGATTGGCATATAGATAAAATAGAAAATTGAAGATGGCTAGAGGTTGTTTCGGCATGCAAGGACTTAATTTGTTCATTGGTATCCACAGATTACTCTAACGATATACTAGTTAGTGTACACATAAAACATTGAAATTGTTATTGATTCAGAAACTTACATACACAACATTCAGGAAGCCCTAGAGCTTATTTGGCTACTACACTAAGAAGCCGTAGAAGAACTCGATTAGACTTATTGTATAGTACCCAATAGAAATATTCAGGAAGCCGTAGAGCTTATAAGGCCAGAACTAGCTGCAATCATACAGGAGTCACTGATGACGGCCAAACTGGTTCATGAAGTTTCTGTATTCTTTGGCAGACATGGTGTGGTCTGAATCGCCGAAGACACCGGATGAATCAGTACTGGTTGCACCAGCTCTCAGCTTCCGTCAAGAGTCTTACCTTTTGCAAAAGTTAGTTCCTTCATTGCTTAATAGCTAACAAGCGAGGTGGTTTTCTTCAGCCATCATTCCATGAGAAACTTGCTTGATCAAGTACGCAAATGTCTAGTCAGTCCACAATAGTTTGCTGGGTATGTTCAGGAAATCTGAGCGAGTGTAGGAGCATTTCCTCTCTGGGAAAAGGAATCCCTAGCCACCATGAGCATATCAAGAAAGAGGACTGATGGAGGCGTCGGATTTGTAAGCTTTGTCTCAACATCTGCTGCTGATGGAGGCCATTGGAGTTGTAGCTCATTTCGTCCACATTCCGAGAGCAGAAGCCTGCGTTTGGTGTACTCCTACCTACCGGTACCGTTTCTCCGTCACATTTGCGATGTTTATCCCTCTGTTTTCAACATTGTGATGCCCTGAAGATTAGCACAGTTGGCTCCGCGAGTGCCCCGCTACCATGCTCCTCCA